>JBAMBR010000407.1:0-41237 GCA_037044475.1 Zaprionus obscuricornis | reverse complement strand
ACAATTTATAGGTTTCCGCTTCATCGTCCATTATATATTTATAGCTTTCTATACAAGTTTCAGCAAAACACGCGGCGTTTCTTCTGTTTTGCCTGGATTTAATACTTCATTAAGTGTGACCAATGTTTCGTATAAAAGTGATTAGTGAAATAATACTTTAGCAGTGTTGTAAAGAAACGAAAATTTGATTTTCAAACAACACTTAGTATATAGCGCGCGCTTAAATTGAAAATGTATTTCAAATACTACTTATTAATACGAACACGTTGGTACTGTATACTTTTGGATGGACGGTTGGGATAAGGGAAGGTGACACTGTCAGTGTCGTTAAAGCTCACGTATCGTGACCGCATAATGAACACACTGTTTTTTTTTCCAATATTTTACGTGTAACATTCAATTACATAGACGACAGAATATTTTTACAAATGTGAAATATGCCAATAGTTGTTGCTGTTTTTTGTCTTTCGACTGCGCAACTTTGTGCGCGTAACTTTGGCTGCCAACTAAAAAATGTCGTTAATATTTATACCCATAAGTTATGTCGAGGTACCCATTGGAGTTACTGTATACAATTTGATAAATAAATAAATAATTAGTTTGCATCTATAGATTTAGAATTTGTATTTTAATTTGTATTTTTGAATTGCGAGTTCAATTCAATAATTGAAATAATTATTTGAAAGCTTGTATAGATCGGATCATATTAAAAACAGGGTATCTTATCGTCGTGTCTTGTATTTAATTTAAATTGTATTATCATCGTTTGACTTAGGGTTGCTTTTCTCACGTTCACGTCCTCGTCTCAAATGACTGACAGTTTATCTAATAGAAAATGTACTGTATGATGCGCTTTGAATGAATGTATGTATTATATATATAAATTGGAAGAATTTTTAAAATTCACGAATCTTTAATAAGTTCACTTGAGGCGATGTTTTTTTTTACCAGCTACTTTTGCATTTAAATTTAAAATTTCTTGAAACGCATAGCATAAAATGCATATAAAAATGACCATATGTTCACACATAATTGTATATATATATGTTTGTATATAGATGCATGAATTTGTATATTTATGTATGGATACTACAAGTATATATATACATATGTATGTGCACATACATAAAAGGTTTAAAAGAAATGCAAATCTAATAAAAATCCACTTTGTGCAAGTATGAAAAATGACGATGAATTTCATTATAAATGCAAAAATATTGTGGGCAGCGAAAGATAAAAGGGATGGGAAAACGCGGACTGTGTCCGCTGAACGGCGTTATCATCATCATCATTATGCTCGTCAGCATGGTCGCTGGCGTTAGTAAATCTGATCAAAATCATTGATGCAAGAAGCATGAGGAAGTAGCTAGTAGCTAGAAGAGGCAGCGAAACGTGGTGCATCTTTCATTCGCGCAAAGTTTAAGCTAAGCTGTTGATAACATTGATGATGATAGCTGAGTGAAGAACGAAAAGTAAGTAAAAGGAAAAGCGGGAGAGATAACCGCAGTGATAATGTTTGAAGCCACAGTCAGGTAAGCGCCAGCCAATTGCCAAGGCCACAAGCGAAACGAAGACCGAACGGGAGGACACACAGGTGCGTGAACTGCATTACAAATATTTCAATGTTTACACTAAATTGGCATATACGCTAAAATACCCTGTAAACTCAGCTGTGTGTCGCTAGACTTAGGAGTGGATTATATAGATATAGATATAGTTTAAATAAATATAAATATGTATAAAATTTATTAGGAGAGCATTCATTAGTTGGGCAATAATCGAATCAAATGAAAGTGGAAAACTTCTTGGCAGTTTTCGCTTTAGCAGCTGATAAACGTAACATAATGACAAAAAATGAACCCGTTGCTGTCGAATTGCAAGTGGCAAGTGGAAAGAACGCATAATTATTCTTATGATGCGTCAAGCGTCGTCTGTGTCCATTGACATTGAGCTGGGCAAATTAAGGTAAATGTCGCTGCAAGAAATCAACATAATCTGCGAATCTACACAGAGCTCTAGTTGCAGTCCTTCTAACCTCGAACCTCGAACCTCGTGTCCCATGTCCCAGGACATCACATCGCATCTGTTTAGATTTGGAACTGCCACGCAATTATTTGTATAGGAATTTAAATTGAATGTCAGTCTGTTTGTTTCCGTAGAAGACACTGGTATAGACACATCTACATATCCACACACACACACACACATACGCGAGCGTACACACTTACTCACCTACACACATGAGCGCGTTTACACACTCTCTAAGCAGTCTTGTAGCAGTTATGTAGCTTCGGAACTCCTTACTGCACATATGCACATCCTTTCTAAGGATGTATGTGTGCATGTATATGTGTTCTCGTTTGGGTGTGTGTGTGGGTAAGTGATTCTCCTGCTCGTCTGCTGTGAAATTCCAAATTTGTTTTATTTGATTTCTGTGCTGCTTTCGCTCGTTTTCTTGCTCTGCTGCTTCTTTCTGCATATTTTCCTTTTTATGCAAAATATATGCTATAAATGCCACGCCTACCCACCTTCCTACATCTCCGTCTCTACAGTCGCCTTTGGGCCGCCTTTATTTGAATATCGTGTCACATGTCGCACGCAGTTAGTTGCCACACCCATCGCATCGCTGTCCCCCACACACTTCATGCCGTTACCCGTCGCCTGCTGCCCTACGTTAGTCCCACAGCTCTACTGTGTATTCGTTGTTATTGTAATTGTTGTAAATGTCGCCAGCGACAATATCACATTTGCATATTTTTGTGCAAACACACGGCGACCCCGGCCCGAATCAGTCCTCATCTGCCTTCGACCCCTTGCCATTCTGCCACAACCCATGCGATATGTGAGAGTGTGTGCATTTTTACTTAATTTTATTTGTATTGGATTTGCACTGATGTCTCCTTGAAGCTCACTTCTTCTAGTTGCTGCTACTGCTGTTGCTGTTACTACTGCTGTTGCTACTGCTGCGTTTTGGAATTTTGCAATTTTCACAATAAATTTTAATTCAATTTACTGTTAAGTTCACACAACTAAACGGACGCGGAAGTGCACATTCTGGCATGACAATCGTCCTCCCCCGGCAACGTGGACTACAGCGGACTCAACAGATGCCGTCTGCAACTGCAGCTGCAGCAGGAATTGAAATTTGAGTTTGGGTGCTTGTTATCTCGATTTAAGATACAGCTACTGTACAGCTACTGTTATATAGAAACCAGTATCTGCAAAAATTGTGAAATAGTATTTAAAGTAAAAACTTTTTCTTCATATTTATGTTAAGTTAATTATTTGTAAAATAATAAACAGTGTTTTCTTTTTATTTTATTTCTAATAACCAAAGTAATATTTATATTTATACACATAAATTCTTATATAATTCTATTATTTGGGTTAGCTAATAATCAGATCCGTGACTTTTGCACATTTACTCCTCACAAGCCTAGACATTGTATGTAACGGACGAAAAATTCAAACTGTTTGAAAAAGAGGCTTGAAATTATACAACACTAAACACGCCAAATAGTGTTTGCACACTTCATTTAATTTTCACTGAGCTTGCTCAGCTGATCATGGTGAATTGCAGTTTGCAACAAGTGTGTCCGTTTCGTGTGCGTAAACGTCGCGTGTGAAATTATTTTCTCGGTATTTTCTCGTTTTATCTGCCATTTGTCTATTTTGTTTTGATTGTGCATATTAATAATATAAATATTCATTATAAATATGCATTTTGTGTGTCCGTGTCGTGTGTGAAATGTAGTGTGTGAAATTTTCATTTTGGTAAATGCAATAACCTTGGCTGATCATGGTGAATTGCAGTTTGCAACAAGTGTGTCCGTTTCGTGTGCGTAAACGTCGCGTGTGAAATTATTTTCTCGGTATTTAATCGTTTTATCTGCCATTTGTCTATTTTGTTTTGATTGTGCATATTAATAATATAAATATTCATTATAAATATGCATTTTGTGTGTCCGTGTCGTGTGTGAAACGTAGTGTGTGAAATTTTCAATTTGGTAAATGCAATAACCTCCGTAATTATCTTGAAGCTTTGCAAAGTATGAGGCGATTGCATGCGCTGGCTTTGCAATCGTGTTTGTGTTAGCTCTATTGATGCTGTTTATTCGCAACGCGAAAAGTACGTAATAATTTGCAAATCTTATTGTTGATGATAATCGCTCATGTGCAGCCATTTTGATAGTGTGTTACACACTGCCGCCGTCCCCATTGCCCTTGCGTTAGGTTCTCTATGCTAGCTGATTATTTTAAGGTGAATTGAATGTGTGCCCTGCACGAAGATGAAGGTATACAAGGAAAGTGAGTAAACAGAGTGAGAGAGTTAGTTAGAGAGGGTGGAGAGATCAAAAACAGAAGATGGGAGACAGATAAAACTACAACAAAACTCATTCATTGAATGTGCGCGCTGCACGAAGATGAAGGTATACAAGGAAAGTGAGTAAACAGAGTGAGAGAGTTAGTTAGAGAGGGTGGAGAGATCAAAAATAGAAGATGGGAGACAGATAAAACTACAACAAAACTCATTCGAATTTGTTGTCAAAATTGCCAGTTGAATTCCAGATTTTTGGCTGTTTTCTTTTTTGTGTTTTCGAAAATGGTGAATGCGTCGGCAGAACCAGAAGTAACACAGCATAACTTAATGTGAGTATGAGTACAGTTAGTTTTGGACTTGTCAACATAACCATTTAAACTGAATTATCCCTTTGATAGAAGCTCGACATCATCATTCTACTACTACGATCCATATGAGAAACGCACCGTTCAGGTTCCTTTAAAGTAAGTAACTGCTTTGAATAACCATAAAGAATGTACATGCTTAGATTTATATATAGCTACTAATTAATAATTAATAACACCTAACTAACTACTAACTAATAACTAAAAGCAACTTCGATGCCTTTGTATCACTGTTAAAGTGTGTGATTGGAACTGGAATTTTGGCAATGCCGCTAGCCATTCGTTATTCAGGCATTATTCCAGGCATTTTCCTCTCAATGTTTCTAATGATTCTTCTTACCTACTGTATTCACTTGCTGGTGTGTATTGTCTATTTAACGGGTGGATTATTTTATTATTTGCATTAAGCTCTGTTGTACAGATCCATGGTATGACTGAGTGCTGTCGCCGTATCCATGTGCCTCAAGTATCTATGCCGGAAGCTGTACAGATTGCCTATGGTTTGGGTCCACAGTGCCTGCATTGCTTCGCCAAAGCGGCAGGATTTATGACTAGCTGCGTTCTAGTTTTAGGTCAGTTTGGACTGTGCTGCATTTATATTGTATTTGTGTCAAAGAACTTCAAGGATATTGGCGACTATTACTGGAAAGATTTTCACGAACGGTATTATGTTTGTGGTGTTTCTGCCCTTCAGCTGCCATTTATTTTTATAAGGAAACTCAAGTACTTGGTCCCTTTAAACTTAATTTCCAACTGTCTGCTTTACGTGGGATTTTTTTGTATAATGTATTATCTGGTTAGAGGACTACCCAGCATACATGATCGTGATCTTTTCAAGTCCCCAAAAGATTGGCCAATGTTTTTTGGTATTGCGGCATTCTCATTAACGGCAGTTGGTTCGGTTCGTCATACAGTTTTCTAATCACTTTGTAAATATAACTAATTTCTTTAAATCGAAACCTAACCTAAACGGTTGTAGATGCTCGTCGTGGAGGCTAATATGAAACATCCTCAAAGTTATCTGGGCTGTTTTGGCGTCCTTAATATTGCCGTATTCTTTATACTCTGCTCCAATTTATTATTTGGAATAATGGGTTACTGGCGATTTGGAGAGAAGGTTGCGGCCAGCATTAGTCTTAATATTCCTCAAAATGAGATGTGAGTAAGATTTCAGCTTTTGTATTACCACCTCTCACATACTCGTACTAGAGATACTAGAGATAATAGAGAGGTCTGTCCTACATTCTTAGTCAATCGTTCTTCACACATGCTATTCTCAGCCTGTCACAGATAATCAAAATAGCAATAGCTTGCGGCATATTTCTTAGTTACCCACTTAACGGATTCGTGGTTATAACTGTGGTCTTCAGCAACTATGGAAAAGATGAGGCTAACGTAAATGTATGGCTAGAACTCTTAGTACGTATTATTTTCGTTTTACTCACCGGTAAGTTCAGATGTCGGCTATTGGTTAGTCAATAATCGATAACCAATATAGTTAAGTTATACCCTTGTCGCTTGACGCTCTCCCTATGCCTTTGTATCTCTTTATTTTTGTTTTTTTTTTTTTTAAATAGGCCTTGTGGCTGCCATCGTACCAAATTTGGCAGCTTTGACCGAGTTGGAAGGTGCATTTTCACTATGCAATTTGAATTTGTTGTGCCCGGCGCTTATTGATATGTTTGTCAACTATAATACGGGGTATGGTCGACTACGTTGGATGTTGGTGCGGGATATTCTGCTAATTATTATTGGTATATTCTTTGGTATTGTGGGATGCACTGTGGCGATAAATCAATTGATAGAAGACTTTCGAGGCACGTTAAAAAGTTTATAGCTATACTAAGCGGTAAGAATGCTAGCGTTAGATGAACTTAACACACAGCTAAATAGATTTAGCAACATTTTAACTTGCTGGTGCAGCCATGTTGATGATTTCTGATTATTGTATTTGGTTTGTTGTTGGATGACTAGCTCGGCTGTTTGGCTTTGTTGGGCTTTAATTAATGGACCAGCGAATGAGTGTTCGCCTTCTGCAGTTCATCCCGGCTAAGCCGTCTAGCTAAGCCGGAGCTGATTTTTACCAGTGAAAACATTCAGACAAATGCAGTACACTTACATCCCTTATGTGCATGTAATGTATGTATAGATAATATATGTAATATATGTGTATAGTTACAATTTGTGTTATCTCTATATCTATATGAGGTGGGGTATGTAGGACTTTTGTGTATGATTGTAACTGAATTTTAGCTACATCAACAATCTTCTACAGTTAATTGGATCTAATTATTTAATTTACAAAATAAAGTTGAAGGAAAATTATAGAATCTTGTGTGCAGAGTGTTTACTAGTCGAGCTTGCTATTTTTCACATGTTTCCGCAGTTGTTGCTAGCATTAATTAGACGTTTCCTTGGTGCACGTAAACTGATCAACTGCAAAAATCATTTAAAATGAAACGAGTTGTAATCAAATGCAGTCATTCAGTCAGTCAGTCAGTCACTCTGGCAGATAGGACAGATAGATATAGAGAAGCAAAGCGAGCAGCCACAATTGCGCCGAGTCCTTTGCGATTCTAAAATTGAATTCCTTGCCTCAACGGAACCCAAATACAAAACTGGCTGGCAAAGTTTGTAGCTGCTGTTCCTGGCCCAACACAATAAACTAAAAGACAAATACAAATACGAATACAAATACGAATGCACTGAGACGTCCTGCCGTTATATTCCTGGCAACTGTAGTGTATACATATATACGTTTACATACATATATATTTATATACTAGAACTTATATAAATAGGCACAGGAAAAGCAACCGACGTTGACGCCGATGCCGACGCCGACTGTTGACTGTAGCAGTGTAAATAGCATGGCGAGCAGAAATACAATAAAAAAAACCAATAATAAAACAAAAAGTAAGCAGCCGCTCCTCAAGGAGGTCCAGGACGAAAAGGACGAGAACGATAGCGACCGCTGCAGCAAACACACAAAACACAATTTCCATTCTTCAAATAGGAATACAAAAAGAATTCTTGCAACTGCCTGCGACAGCAGCAGTATCCAACATGAAGAAAGAGACATAAGAAACAGGAGGGGTGGTTAAGGCTAAAGCGGAGACTCTTGTCCTGAGGCATGATTTTTGCAGACATGTTGCTTAAAACTTAATTTACAAACGTTTGCAGTGGGTCCCAGACCCAACCCGCAGTCAGTGGAAATCAGCTAAACAAGCACCAAACGAAATGAGATCAAGTCGTGGTTCTAGGTCCTGGGAAGGATACAGAGAAAGCAGCAGGCATGGGCAAAAAATAAATTTGCTAGTGGCGGCCTGTTACAAATAATTTTCATATAAAAATTCGTGAGGCTTTGCTTCGAAAAATGGCAAAAGTCGTTTTTTTTTTCTTGTTTGCCTAGTTGTCTGTATAGCATCATGTTAGTGTCATTATCAAACAATTGCTCTGCGCTCTGCAAAGTCAGCTAAAGAATTTGAAGTCGAGGCAGACAGTCAACTAACTGACTACGTCTTCGTTTTTTTACTACATCCAGATCTTACATGAGCCTGCGGAAAGTTGTCGCACATGACGACAGCCGGCTGCAAACAATGCATGCCACAACTTCTTTATGTGTCCTCTTGCGGCTACTATTTTCCTCATTGCAACATTTTGTAAAGAGAAAATTCCAATTTTAATAGAATTATTTGAACAAATTTATTCTCAAAATTAATGCATTTTAAATTGATGAGAGCTTCGGTAAAGTTGTACTTTCGCATTGCACATTTCAATATTACTGAAAATAATATATTTATAGACGGTAACATATACATCCAAAAGTAAATAATTTCTTGTTTTAATCCATTAGTTGAATATTCAAGAATAAGGTAAGTGATTGTCAAATCCTAATTGGCATCCGTATTGCCAAGTTGTTGAGTGTTGAATTTTGATTGTACAGAATATTTGTTTGACGAGTGATGACTTTACTCATAAAAGCAGCAGCGAAGTGTAGTCTTTCTCCTCTTTTGGCTACCTTCATTACTGCTAAATAAGTATTTATATATGCGGTTACCTCTGCTCATGCTTTGTCAACTGACTTTGGCACGTTTCATTTGTGCCTTCTAACATTTATTTGCTTGGCTTCTCTTGATGTCTGCCTTGTCATACTGGTATTTGTTTTGGCCACATATCCTTTGCTTGTGGTTTTGGGAATGCGATGGCTGTGGATTTAGCTTTGGTTAACTTCATTCTTGATTTCAGTCACTACTCCTGGCGTAGTAAAAGCGCCTAAATGTGACTGAGGATGTGTTTTGCATGCTGAAATATTTTTAAATTACCAAGAAATTCTCTAACAATGGCAAAAAGGGAAGAAATTAAATTGAAGTGTTGCAAAAATTGTCACAGAATAAAAACAGAACAGTTTGACTTGAAGGGATGCACAGAAAGACATAGTCAGGGAGTGAGAGAAAAGATAGATATATGTGGTTGAGAGTGAGTAAGAGAGAGAGAGACAGAATTTCAAGTATTTACTTATTTATTTCTTATTCAATGAAATTTACTCGAGAATTTCCCAAGTTCCATGCTGCTTGCAGAGCAAAGCAATCGCCTCGAGTCACATACCCGACCATCCGTATCCGTTTGGGGTTTTTTTCGGAACTGGACATGTGCAATTTGAAATGTGCAAGTGTAGTCGGGTAAGTTGGATAAGTCGGGAAAGTCGGACAGGCTACTGACGTGGAATAATGCTGGTATGCAGGAGGAATCGCTGGATTTGCTTACAGTCACTCATTCATCTTGACGAGTTTGTCTCTGGCATTTGCTTTTGTTTTGCGGCATGCGATTTGTGGATTTTTCTACTAAAACGCTTTGGCATTAGACTATCGGCAAATAATGCAAATACAAAGGATCTAAGGTAAAGAAAAGAAGCGGGGAACGGCTGAACGGCTTGAGACTTAGCTCAGAATACCAAGCAACTGGTCAACAATGTGCCAGCGCATAAGTTGGCATTATCCAACAAATATGTGTAGAGTGCAATAGATACACAAAGCAAAAGAATGGCATGACTATCTGGGCATATGCCCTATGGAAAAAGCCCACGCAAATCGTTGCGGCTAAATCATAGAAAAAGATCTATGAGCTCAGTGCTCAGGGCTTAAGGATTAGAGTTACAGACTGCTGGCATCACAAAAATGATTGCAACGCCAAACAGTTTGCAAATCACTCAAGTCTGCTCCAGTCTTTTCAACTTCAACTACTGGTTTAAAATTTTCTTTTTTTTCTTTGGTTTTTCCTTGGCTACTTTCTGCCTTATTTGCATTTCCAACGGGCGGTAATAAAGCAAACAAGCAGCATGTGCTTCTTAAAGATACATTGTTGCAAAAACTGTACACAATCAGCAGCAACAAAGAGAAAATTAACTGGGTATGCAACTAATTAAGTGTGTGAATTCCAATCAACTCGATGGCAACCACTTCCATTACCACTCTTTTTCTCTGTCGCTCTCGCTCTCTCTCTATCTCTATGTATATCTCTGTCATGGGCTGTTTGTTGCTTCGTCTAATGAACAAACTAATTGCAACGGCAACTGCAAAAGTAATCAAAGTGGCAGTCAGCAGCAAACCAAGTCTCGACTCTCAACTCTCGACACTCGTTTGTTATTTAATATGAACAATTTGATTATTCTGGTGCTGTGTTCGCTTCTTGTCGGCATTGAGGTATTGTTTTTATTTTAATCAAATTTTGTTTTTATGTTTATTGTTTATCGTCCTTGTAAGTCACGTTATGTTAAAGTTGAGGCAAATCTGGCATTCACTACTATCGAAGACAGTCCGCAGCAGCTTAACGCCGAATTAGTTCGCCTTTGTGCCAAAGAAACGGAGTTGTCATTGCAGGAACTGATCAGGTTTCGATCCGATGACTTTGACAACGCCACCGAGGCCACTCAGTGTTTTACCCATTGTCTATACGAGCATATGGGACTAATGAAGGGCACGGCGTCTTTGTGGATAAAGATCTGATCAGCACTCTTACGGATCAGACTTCATGGCCTTTGCGAGCATGTCAAGGGCTTAAAGGGGAAAATAAATGCGAAACGGCTTTCAAGATACATCAATGCAAGCAGAAACTAAGGATGCCTAAAGTCAATGTGGAACTGGAGAAACATTCGAAAACTTTACCTTCGTGGACCACAAATTCTCTATAACGATACTATATGTATATATATATCATGTTGCTTAGCTTTTCAATAATGGATTGGCATACTTTGTGTTGAAATGCTACGAAATAAAATACTACACTTATTATACGAGTATTGAACTAAGTGTGCAACTTGTACATGGTACAAGTCAGGTGGCTGATGGTTGTGCGTATTAACCACAGTAGCTACATTTGGCAGTAGACAGTATGTTAGTTTTTGAAAGTTGCACTTAACTTTAGCCTCAATGCTACAGACAAGTCGGCAGTCAGATCAACTTGGGGTCTATTAGAAGCAGCCCAATGCATACTTGAAGGCAAAGTTCTAATGCTCTTAACGCTGACGTCTACACCGACCGTTTATATATGTGAGTGTAGCGGATTTGTCAGCATTTCTTGTCGGCTCCCTGTCACCTCCTTAGTTGTGCTGTACGCGTTTGAACCATCCAACCATCTTCTTTCCGTGGCACATCGACAGTTGTCGCGCAACTTGTGACATGGATGCCTTGTAAGGCGTTGAAAGTCGTTTTATGTCCAGAGTTACATCGGAAAGTATGAATGCTCTGATTTTGATTCTGTTTCCTATACCCTTGAAGAGGGTATATTCATTTTGGAGTTTGTAACGTACAGTAAAATCTAAATCGGACAATTATATGATATAGCCACTATAGGAACAAAAATTAAGTTTCTGTATGAAAAGTCTTATTCTATCATTGCAAGGGTATGACTTCTTCGGCACGCCGAAGATAACCATGCTTTCTTGTTTTTTCATATATATTGTGCTTGGCTAAGGTTTATGGAAATGCAGTTGAAAAATCAATTCCCCGCATATTCCCCAGTTTGCATTCATTTTGGACACAAATTTATGTTGCCGTATATGAAATAAATAATTTAAGTTGATGCTGTTGGTTGGACCCGATGTCGATCTGTCGAGCGAATCAAATGATTCATTTTTTGATTTATATCAACTGTAAAAACAACAACTCGAATTCAAAATAGCAACAACAAGAACCATCAGGGCTTTTCGTAATTGCATTAAATGGTATGGAACCGACCCCAACCCAAACCTATTATAGAGTGGCACCAAAGAGCTTAACTGTTGAAGAAAAGGCCCTGAAAAAAATTACGCTGTGCGTTCAACATCAGCGCACAAAATTCCAATTTATTTTAATTGATTTATTAATGATTGAAATGTTGCATAAATGTTCACTCTTTTTCTGCCAACCTTAGAAAACTTTTTCGCCCAGCAGCTGTTGTCCCCATCCGGAATTTTCTCAGTTGTCGCCTTCGTGTTGGTTGTTGGCTTTTGTCTGCTCTGAGGCGTTAAAAAAATTAAACCACATTGAAGACCTAAAGCCAAAGACTAAAGTCAAGAGATCGATAAGCAAAAGCTGAGAAAAATGTAAATAAAGGCGTTGGATTGGTTGGCAACCGCAAAATCTCATCACGTTGCGCAAATACTGCCGCGTGCTAGGCTGGCGTTCAAGTGTAGATTAAAAAATGGCCGCAAATAACTCTGGGCGTCCCACAGGGCGTATGGAACGAGTAGAAAAAAGGCCAGAAAGTAGGCTAGGCGTGGCAATGTGTTCGCACTCCAAAATCGATTATACAGGGACGCCTTCCACCTCTTCTATGCCCCTCCAATGATATATGTAAGTGTGAACGTATGCGTGCAACTTTTGCTAAATCACGTACAGGCAATTGCCAATTCCTGATTGGCAATTGTGAATTTGGCGTTTTGGACGCGTGTTTACATGCGCCTAAAAGTCTGCTGGCAAGCGTTTTAGTTTCGAAGTTTAAGTTCGGGTTAGGACGAGCATAGCTAGCTATGCTAGCTATCACTACCATGAGCATCAGTACTGTAATTAGCTGCTGACGTTCTTTCGATAATAGTTCTGCCATCTCATGGCCGACGAATGAACTGGCAATACGCTAGCTTGCACCCATATGGAGCATGAAATTTCAATCATTAGTCATAAGGCGAAGTTCCGGGGGCATCGCGACGCGCCAAGGGCGACAACCCCGCAGACAACAGACGACAGCGGAATTTCTTCATTTACAGGAGCATCGTCGACGTTCCTGTCGCGTCGACATTGCTGACAGGACACCAAGGCAGCCAACACCAACACCAACACCAACACCAGCAGGAGCAGCGGCTGCGGTTGCGGTCGCGTTTCTGCGGATAGATTTGCCACGCCAGCAGAGCAGCAGCAGCATCAGCAAAGTGGCAGATGTTGATCTTTGGAATGCTTTTCTTCTCATCTTTGTCTTGACGATCCTGACTTCAGCTATAATTCCCAACTCCAACTTAAATTTCAGCTGCAACTGCAACACCGACTGCGACTACGACTTCAACTCCATTTCCAATCCGTCTTGTGGCCTCTGCTGGTTAATGAGTTATGTCAAAGGAAAACAATGTTTGTTACTTCATTTATATGCCATTATTATTTTTGCTTGTGCTAGTGCTTGTGGTTGTTTCCTTGGAGCCTTCGTTTCCTTGCTTGTCGTATCTGTTGTTGTATCTGTCCCATTCTGTCTCTTGTCTTGTAGTTTTTTCCTTCTCTCTGAAAAGGCAACAGCAGCAGCAAGAACAACAACTATTCTCCTATTATGTTGCTTGTTATTTGCTCTGCTGCTTTCTCCTTGTCTTTCTACGCTTTTGCTGCTCTTGCCGCTCCTGCCGCTCCTGTCCTGCTCCTGTCTGGTGGGTCTGCTGCTGTCGTTCCCGCTGCAGTACTGTTCTCCTTTGCTCGTTGTTGATGGCGAAAGTTTTTGTGCGGTTGCATTGCACTATGATTATGATTGTATTTCGTCATGTCACTATTATTTGCTATTTTTCGCTTCAACTTTTCCCCGCAATGTTTTCAGTTTTTATTTTTCAAGTACTAATGCTTGCACATTCAATTTAATTTACGGCAAATGCATTTTAAATATTATATATTGGAAAAAAAAACCGGGCTGACTTTTTATTGTGGTTTCATATTAGTACTCCGTGGCTTATTAATATGATGAACGTATACGTAATAAAATTTAATCAGCTCTAAAAATATTTACTTTGCTAATGACTTTTAATAGAATGTTATTGTTAGCTTTGGAAGGTGCACTATGGGGCTGGAAAACATTGCATTTGGCAAACAAATAGAAGCTGTTATTGACTTGGGTAGAGTTTTGATATAATAATGTCTTCGCAATTATATAGTTATTATATAGTTCCGCTACGAAAAGAAATTAAAATTCTTATCAAATAGCCTGTCAATCATGCTCTTAAACAATTCCAAAAGACACGTTGGCCTACTGTATAAACGAGACATGTTGTGCTAAAAAAAATAAATACAACGAAAACAGACAACAGCCAACCGACAACCGACAACTGACAACAGACAGGAACAGTTAATAGCAGCAAGCGCAGTTTATCAAATTAACTGCGCTTGCAGGAGAACCTTTTTGTAGGGTTGGTTGGAACTTAGGAAGAGGGAAAGGGTTCCGTTTTTGTAACGAGTTGTAAATGTGCGTGTGTCTCCGTTTTGTATGCGCAAGTGTGTGCCTATGTGTGTGCCATGTTGTGTTGTGAGTGTGCTGTCGCCTAATGATAAATTGCAATAAAACACTCGTGATCCACAGTAAAGAAATATAAATAAAAGGGGAAGCCCACGAATATGATTAATGACATTATGTATTGTGCAATTCTTCTTCTTTTTATTTGTCTTAGTGTTGGCTTTTTGGCCGTCACATAACCGCGAGGCGTCTTGGGTCTTGGCTAGTTGGAGACAGTACTGGCTGACTACTCAGTTACTCAGTTTCCTGCATGTTGACTGTTTCACACTTGGCTGTTTTTCGTGGCCTGGCCGGCACAAGCAGAATAAAAGACCAAAAGATACTCGCCTTGTTTGTGTTGGTTTTTGGTTTTGACTTTTCTTACAATGGAAAAACACGTACATTTCTCAAGCGTACGTGATGTCGAGTATTCATCAAGTATATTCGTTGCTCGACTGATGTTAACACTCACACTCAAACTCGCATACTCTCACACTCATGTGCTTATACTCACACTCATGGCCGCACTTACACTTATACAATCACTCACACAACCGCAGACAGCAGGCGCGTAATGAAAACATTGTCGTGCGAGTTCATAGATGAGGCAAAAGTCTCTGTGTGTATGTGTGTTTATGTGAAAGTGAGGAGTATTTGTTGTTGATTATTATTTCCGGATTGTGCGTTGCAAATTTATCGCCCAAGATAAGCAAATAAATTGCAAATTGAATAAATGCGAGTTTGTTTGTATGTGTATGTGTATTTACATATGTGTGTATTTGGTTTGAAAAAAAATAAGTAAACAATTCACAGTGTCAAAGGAATGGGTCAGATTCAGATAATTTAATATTGACAATACACTTAAAAATCATAAAGAACTTTATTGCCAAGTTTGTATTACTTCTACTGAAATATAATCTATTTTTTTAATGTATAAATCAATTACTAAAATAATGTTCTAATAAATTAATACATATGTATTAATAATATTAGTGGTACTTCTATTGTAAAATAGCTGTTAGACTAAACTGTTATTTATCTGTTACTCTAAATGCATGTTAAAAAGTGTTATACGCGCAAAAGTTTATGGTACCACAGAAGAGAGCGCCGGTTGAGAATTATTCTCTTATATGTAGTTCTTGATTCTCTGTATTCCGTACTTGTCCTCTCTTTTTTACGGTCTTTCTCTCTGTCTCTTGCTGTTTCTCTTGTTAATGTAATTCATTTGGAATCGCTCGTCGGAAATTTTGTTGTTCAAGACAATGCTGTTGTCGTTAGACGGCGTCATTAATCTTGCTTATATACATATATATGTATAAATATATATATATATATATATATATATATATATATATATATATATAAAATGTGTGTGTGCTTTCCATATCGAAACCAATTGTACAATTTCGGCAACAATATTATTTCAATTACTTTTGGCAAGCAATAAAAATACTGTTGCATACTTTTTAGTGCCTCTCTGTTCTGTTCGTTTCTCTCTGTTTGTCTTGCTCTGTTAACTGTCTGGCGTAACAGGCATTCACAGCAAGCAGTTAGCAATTTTTTTTTATATATATTGACGAAGCAAGCTACAACTCCCAAAAAAATTAACCCACTTATTATCGCAGGCCTCTACGTAGGCATTGTCACGCATCATATGCACGAGTAGTCAGTGAAATGGTAACAGTCGATAAAACATTAAGTGTGAGAAAGAGCAGAAGAGTGTGAGTGATGCATATTCTTCAGTGTGTATGTGTATGCATGTGCAAATATGCAGATTGAATTCTTTTACAAACTAATGCAATTGCATGTGTGAATGTGTATGTTTGTGCGTATATAAGCTTGTGTGTGTGCTTATTTCTTTGTGTCTTTCCGTGTCATTAGCATGCATACTTGCATTGTCGTCCTATGCTAGCCACACTCACACATTTATGTTGATATGTATGTGCACATAATTTTCAGAGTGTTCTGGCTAATGTGTCCTTAATAGCGACATCATCGTTGTTCGCTTTCGCGTTCGCTCTGAGAGTTCCAAATGGAATTAAGTGTGCTAAAAACGGAAGCTTGTAAAAAAATAAAACAAAAAAAATTAGTAAAGCTCTGTAAAAGTGCAAGGAAATTAACGCTGCCAGTGACGGAATTTCTATGGCATGATCCCAAAGCCCAAAGACCAGAGTCCATTACAATTCCTTTTATTCTCGTTTATTCTCTGTGTGTAATATGCAAATTTGATCTGTGGGTCATTTACACTGTTCAGTCTACCCGACAATCGCAAAGTGGAAAACATTCTTTTCTTAAGTTTTCTGTATTAATTCACTGTTTAAGTTGCGTGTGAACTATAATTATAGATAAATAAAAATATACATAATTTTAAACTAGGGATATGATATAAAATTTCGAGGGTATCTCGTAGTCACTTGCACTTTATAGCCCAGCATTTTAACTTATTTAGTTTACGCGTGCCCAATACATTACATATACATACGTCTGTCAGATTTTATGGCACACACGCACTCGTACACTCGCACACACTCAGCCAGAAGCCGCAGCTGACTTTAGTGAAATTTACAAGCTGTCAATAATTTATTCGCCGGCAAAACTCTATAGCAAAAGTGCCGTAAATTGGCAGTAGCTGTTTTCTATTTGTTGTTCTTGTTGTTGCAGCTGTTGGTAGGTATGTGTGTTTATGTGTGTGTGTTTGTAAGTTGGGTGTGTTTCGGTGTGTAGTTAGTGGTAACGGTAATTGTAGCGGCATCAATTTCGTATACATAAATATTCATATGCGGCGTTTTATCAGTCGCAAACGACAAACGACGGATACACAAGCCTTGCGTGTGTTAATTTGACGGCACAGGATTTATTTAATTTTCGGTTTAGGCAGCAGAACCAGAACCAGACAAAAGGAGGCGTCTCTCTGAAAATCTTGAGCCTAGGCAACGGCAACATGCTTGACTGTGTCTTTGCCATTCTCTCTCTTTCTCTCTTTACGTGTGTGTGTGTGTGTACAAGTGTGTCTGCGGCCAATTTATTAAAATTAATTAGCTGCTGTAGCTCTGTTTGCGTGTGGTTTCTCAACCACAAGTAACATGCAGTTCTATTTTCTTTTGTTTGAGGATAACGAATTTAGCTTGAGAGGAAAATTAACAGATCACCAGATGCTCATTTAACAATATATATATACATCTATCAGACCATATATAAAAAAAATATTTACATATTGTGTAATTTATGTCATTCTCAAAATTGTTTATAATTTGCCGTGTAGTAGATACTTGATATGAAACATTGGCCAATGGGTACTCTGAACTGAGAACTATCCAAAATACTGTAAGAACTTGCTACGGCATTTGTTTCAGTAATTTTCCCAAAAATGTTGCACAAAATGCTCCACAGCAAAAACAGAGAGTGTCATGTTTGAGGGCAATAACATGATGAAACCGACTAGAGGGCAGTTGTGGTTTCTACTGCAGAGTCAGGTGGCGGGTGACGGGAAGAGAGTAATGTCCAGAACCCAGCTCGGCAGCCATTTTGTGTGTTGTTGCAGTATAGAATTCTTTGGAACAACGGAACAGCAACAAGGACAACTAAAATAGCAGCAGCAAAGGACAACACGCAACAGTATCCGTATCCGTATCCGACCGAAAAGTAGCAAAGGTCATTTTAGCTTCGCCATTAGCCGTCGTTGTATGTGGCCAAAAACTCCATTGCCCTTATTGGCTGTTCAAAATAATTACAATAGTTTCTTCCCTCAACAAACAAAAAAAAAAATTAAAAACTAAAAAGCAAAAGGCAAAAAAAAAAACAAGGTGTTGTGTGAAAAGTGCCACTTTTATGAGCTGTCTGAGGGCCTGTTGTGCTCCAAACAGTTTCATAATTTCTCTAATGCATTAGCAGCAGCCATTTGCCATGTTTGATTTTAATTTGCTTTGATGTGATGACAACGCCAGGCAGACTAACAGCCGAACTGAGAGACTGGGGACAGATGGACAAGAAAACAAGACAAAGAGACAGTCAGACTAGCGAAAAAGTGTGTCCAGTTCAGGTAACAAGAGAGCGCCAGACGCATTGCTATAATTACAAAAGTTTTTTAATAAATAGACAAAACACACAAGGAGGGGAAGAAAATCAACGGAGACCAGAACTTTCGACCAGGCCAACAATGACAAGGAGCCGGAGCTGTCTTCTGCGCTGTCAGTTTGATTTGTCAGCCACTTGAAGATGGTTTTAAACAGTGAATCGACAGTTGCTCGGAGTTGGGTGAATGGATGGATGGGTGAATAGTGATGATGATGATGATGATGGAGAGTTTTTGTTTTTAAGCCCCGTTTTGTCTATTTGACTGATGAATTAAAAGTGCTGCCAATTGTCCAACTCCTTGTAGCATTGCAGATTTGGCTGCATCTGGTCTATTTATGTTTGTCTACCGTTAATAAAAAGTAATGCATTTGAAATACTTTTTTGCGTTTTCCCCGTTTTCCCGCAGCAGACCAGATGAGTTTGCATGTCAAATAGCTGTGGGCGGAGATGCGTACGACGACGACACCATCGCTGGGTGTGTGTTCTGTGTGCCATTTGTCAACCGTCACTGCTCATGAGCTGTTATTATTATTAGCTGCAATTGCAGCACTGACGATGCCGCCGCCAACGATGATGGCAGTTGTTCGTGACGTCAGCTTGCAAATGTAACGTGCTACGTGCAACATTGCTGCAGGCGACCTTACGGCTACTACAGCAGCTAGTACCTCAACATCCAGTCAACATAATTGTGTGTTTTTTGAAAAATTGCGCAACATTTTTTATGTTACGCTTTGCATTTTCTATTACTTCATTAGACGCGGCAGGCATAAACAAACTGCACTTGCCACAGTGAGTATATGTTTGTGTGTGTATGTGTATGTTATGTTAGCTGAGGAAGCCTTTCTCAGGGGTGCGAAATATTTTGAATGTTAACACGTTTTGAAAGCTTCCATTAAATTAATTTTTTTTTTTTTTCTTATATGTATATTATCTATCTAATCTTTTATATAGGGCAAGTCGAAGATTTATTGTGATTCACTTGTTGTATGTTTAATGAAAATAACCAATCTGAATTACTTCAAGAACATATTTCAGCTCAGCCCTGGTTATGAAACAAACTTACTGTATGCCAGGCCCATAAACAGACAATGATTAATGTCAAGTGAGTAAACTGCGGGAACGAATATGAGCAGCAGCAAAAGGGCGAGATGAGAGAAATGAAAAAATTGCAAACAAGGCAAGTGTGGGTAATGTGTGCCTTTTGCAATTGAAACTCGTCATTTGCCAGTTAATTTCAAGCGTAAACAACAAAAAAAAGAAGGAAAAAGGAAAAGAAACGAAAATGAAAAAAATAAAAACGAAGAGCTGACACAAAGTTTCATTGCGTTGGAGTTGCAGCGTTTTAAATTTTCATAATTCAGGAGTGGCGTGGCGGCGTCCTTTTCCCCTCAATCCCTTTCTCTTTCCTCCTTCTGTGGTAGTCCATTGCCTTTTTCACTCCGTGGTGTTGTTGCTGACGTTTGTTTGGCACACACAAAAAACCGCGCACAACTTTTTTCCACCAGACAAAAAAAATTACTTACTAAAAAAAAATGTTGAATCTGTGTGTTGCTCTGCGTTTCTAATGCCGCAAAGAGTTTATAGTTTACACTGTACTACCGAACCCGGCACAGTGGTTCCACATACATGTATTATGCATAGGTATACATACACATACATACATACGCATATGCATGTTTATGTGTTTGTGAGTTGCTTTGTAGGCGTTACAGTTGCTTCTATGCTGAAAGTTAAAGCAAAAACTTTTGTTTTATGGTCTTTTATATGCGCTGTCAAAACTCCAGTAAAGCTCACCATCATCAACATCCTCACTGTACACCCAAAATTGGTGTAGAGATAAATAGTCTACATGAGCGTCCAAATAGTCGCCAATGTAAGGCTTATACGACTACTTGTAGTACCCTCTGTAGCTGCCTCTGCCTTTGATTCTGCCATAGCATTTGCCCATGTAGCCACCCCCCGGCGACCAGGAGCGAAAGTTTTGCCACCAAAGTTATGAGTTATGTGTGAAAGTGCCAACTTTACACGCTGTCACACAATTTGCGCAATTTCTTTTGCAATTTCGCGACGACCCAGCGTACCACCGTACCACAACAGACATATAGACAGACAGGCAGACATACGAATTGTGGACAGATATGTATGCAGTCTGTCTCCGACTGACAGACTCACAGTCTTGTGGCTCCTTAAAGTTATAATTTTACCAGAATTTTCATAGTCGTTTTCATTTCTGTTTATATAAATTTTTTTCATGCAGCAATAGAGAGAAAATTAAAACTAATTGACGGCGAAAATGGCTACAGCTATTTATCTCTGTTTCTCATTCTACTACTGCTCTGTGGCTATGCTACACTGATCAACACTGCTGACATGCCGTTAAGTATTTAACACTGTGAGCAAACAGCAAACAGCAACAGTAATAACAACTGGGGAACAATTCATGCAACTGCTAACAGCAACTGAAAGCAAGGGACACACTATGCCTCCCCGTTCTCTCATACATACATATATACATGAACACTCAAACAACGAAAATGATAAGCAGGAATGCAGGAATACAATGCTCACCTATAGTGAATAGTTTTTCTTATTCAAGTATTATTTTTATTTTTTAATTATTTTTGAAATCGAAAGAAATATACAATATAAAAATAAAATATTTTATCATTGCTTATTGGTTAGTATAGTTGTGATCAATATAATATTGATACTGTAGCCCTAGTTGAGTTGTTCTACTAGGGCTACAGTATCAATATTATATTGATCACAACTATACTAACCAATAAGCAATGATAAAATATTTTATTTTTATATTGTATATTTCTTTCGATTTCAAAAATAATTAAAAAATAAAAATAATACTTGAATAAGAAAAACTATTCACTATAGGTGAGCATTGTATTCCTGCATTCCTGCTTATCATTTTCGTTGTTTGAGTGTTCATGTATATATGTATGTATGAGAGAACGGGGAGGCATAGTGTGTCCCTTGCTTTCAGTTGCTGTTAGCAGTTGCATGAATTGTTCCCCAGTTGTTATTACTGTTGCTGTTTGCTGTTTGCTCACAGTGTTAAATACTTAACGGCATGTCAGCAGTGTTGATCAGTGTAGCATAGCCACAGAGCAGTAGTAGAATGAGAAACAGAGATAAATAGCTGTAGCCATTTTCGCCGTCAATTAGTTTTAATTTTCTCTCTATTGCTGCATGAAAAAAATTTATATAAACAGAAATGAAAACGACTATGAAAATTCTGGTAAAATTATAACTTTAAGGAGCCACAAGACTGTGAGTCTGTCAGTCGGAGACAGACTGCATACATATCTGTCCACAATTCGTATGTCTGCCTGTCTGTCTATATGTCTGTTGTGGTACGGTGGTACGCTGGGTCGTCGCGAAATTGCAAAAGAAATTGCGCAAATTGTGTGACAGCGTGTAAAGTTGGCACTTTCACACATAACTCATAACTTTGGTGGCAAAACTTTCGCTCCTGGTCGCCGGGGGGTGGCTACATGGGCAAATGCTATGGCAGAATCAAAGGCAGAGGCAGCTACAGAGGGTACTACAAGTAGTCGTATAAGCCTTACATTGGCGACTATTTGGACGCTCATGTAGACTATTTATCTCTACACCAATTTTGGGTGTACAGTGAGGATGTTGATGATGGTGAGCTTTACTGGAGTTTTGACAGCGCATATAAAAGACCATAAAACAAAAGTTTTTGCTTTAACTTTCAGCATAGAAGCAACTGTAACGCCTACAAAGCAACTCACAAACACATAAACATGCATATGCGTATGTATGTATGTGTATGTATACCTATGCATAATACATGTATGTGGAACCACTGTGCCGGGTTCGGTAGTACAGTGTAAACTATAAACTCTTTGCGGCATTAGAAACGCAGAGCAACACACAGATTCAACATTTTTTTTTAGTAAGTAATTTTTTTTGTCTGGTGGAAAAAAGTTGTGCGCGGTTTTTTGTGTGTGCCAAACAAACGTCAGCAACAACACCACGGAGTGAAAAAGGCAATGGACTACCACAGAAGGAGGAAAGAGAAAGGGATTGAGGGGAAAAGGACGCCGCCACGCCACTCCTGAATTATGAAAATTTAAAACGCTGCAACTCCAACGCAATGAAACTTTGTGTCAGCTCTTCGTTTTTATTTTTTTCATTTTCGTTTCTTTTCCTTTTTCCTTCTTTTTTTTGTTGTTTACGCTTGAAATTAACTGGCAAATGACGAGTTTCAATTGCAAAAGGCACACATTACCCACACTTGCCTTGTTTGCAATTTTTTCATTTCTCTCATCTCGCCCTTTTGCTGCTGCTCATATTCGTTCCCGCAGTTTACTCACTTGACATTAATCATTGTCTGTTTATGGGCCTGGCATACAGTAAGTTTGTTTCATAACCAGGGCTGAGCTGAAATATGTTCTTGAAGTAATTCAGATTGGTTATTTTCATTAAACATACAACAAGTGAATCACAATAAATCTTCGACTTGCCCTATATAAAAGATTAGATAGATAATATACATATAAGAAAAAAAAAAAAATTAATTTAATGGAAGCTTTCAAAACGTGTTAACATTCAAAATATTTCGCACCCCTGAGAAAGCTTCCTTAGCTAACATAACATACACATACACACACAAACATATACTCACTGTGGCAAGTGCAGTTTGTTTATGCCTGCCGCGTCTAATGAAGTAATAGAAAATGCAAAGCGTTACATAAAAAATGTTGCGCAATTTTTCAAAAAACACACAATTATGTTGACTGGATGTTGAGGTACTAGCTGCTGTAGTAGCCGTAAGGTCGCCTGCAGCAATGTTGCACGTAGCACGTTACATTTGCAAGCTGACGTCACGAACAACTGCCATCATCGTTGGCGGCGGCATCGTCAGTGCTGCAATTGCAGCTAATAATAATAACAGCTCATGAGTAGTGACGGTTGACAAATGGCACACAGAACACACACCCAGCGATGGTGTCGTCGTCTCTGTATGCATCTCCGCCCACAGCTATTTGACATGCAAACTCATCTGGTCTGCTGCGGGAAAAGGGGAAAACGCAAAAAAGTATTTCAAATGCATTACTTTTTATTAACGGTAGACAAACATAAATAGACCAGATGCAGCCAAATCCTGCAACTGCAACAAAGAGTTACAACTGGCAGCACTTTTAATTCATCAGTCAAATAGACAAAACGGGCTTAAAAACAAAAACTCTCCATCATCATCATCATCATCACTATTCACCCATCCATCCATTCACCCAACTCCGAGCAACTGTCGATTCACTGTTTAAAACCATCTTCAAGTGGCTGACAAATCAAACTGACAGCGCAGAAGACAGCTCCGGCTCCTTGTCATTGTTGGCCTGGTCGAAAGTTCTGGTCTCCGTTGATTTTCTTCCCCTCCTTGTGTGTTTTGTCTATTTATTAAAAAACTTTTGTAATTATAGCAATGCGTCTGGCGCTCTCTTGTTACCTGAACTGGACACACTTTTTCGCTAGTCTGACTGTCTCTTTGTCTTGTTTTCTTGTCCATCTGTCCCCAGTCTCTCAGTTCGGCTGTTAGTCTGCCTGGCGTTGTCATCACATCAAAGCAAATTAAAATCAAACATGGCAAATGGCTGCTGCTAATGCATTAGAGAAATTATGAAACTGTTTGGAGCACAACAGGCCCTCAGACAGCTCATAAAAGTGGCACTTTTCACACAACACCTTGTTTTTTTTTGCCTTTTGCTTTTTAGTTTTTAATTTTTTTTTTTGTTTGTTGAGGGAAGAAACTATTGTAATTATTTTGAACAGCCAATAAGGGCAATGGAGTTTTTGGCCACATACAACGACGGCTAATGGCGAAGCTAAAATGACCTTTGCTACTTTTCGGTCGGATACGGATACGGATACTGTTGCGTGTTGTCCTTTGCTGCTGCTATTTTAGTTGTCCTTGTTGCTGTTCCGTTGTTCCAAAGAATTCTATACTGCAACAACACACAAAATGGCTGCCGAGCTGGGTTCTGGACATTACTCTCTTCCCGTCACCCGCCACCTGACTCTGCAGTAGAAACCACAACTGCCCTCTAGTCGGTTTCATCATGTTATTGCCCTCAAACATGACACTCTCTGTTTTTGCTGTGGAGCATTTTGTGCAACATTTTTGGGAAAATTACTGAAACAAATGCCGTAGCAAGTTCTTACAGTATTTTGGATAGTTCTCAGTTCAGAGTACCCATTGGCCAATGTTTCATATCAAGTATCTACTACACGGCAAATTATAAACAATTTTGAGAATGACATAAATTACACAATATGTAAATATTTTTTTTATATATGGTCTGATAGATGGTATATATATATTGTCAAATGAGCATCTGGTGATCTGTTAATTTTCCTCTCAAGCTAAATTCGTTATCCTCAAACAAAAGAAAATAGAACTGCATGTTACTTGTGGTTGAGAAACCACACGCAAACAGAGCTACAGCAGCTAATTAATTTTAATAAATTGGCCGCAGACACACTTGTACACACACACACACACGTAAAGAGAGAAAGAGAGAAAGAGAGAGATGGCAAAGACACAGTCAAGCATGTTGCCGTTGCCTAGGCTCAAGATTTTCAGAGAGACGCCTCCTTTTGTCTGGTTCTGGTTCTGCTGCCTAAACCGAAAATTAAATAAATCCTGTGCCGTCAAATTAACACACGCAAGGCTTGTGTAGTGCGCCTTACAATACGCTACAAAAACGTTTCTGCAGCCATGACCACGCCCACTTGTCTCAAGCTCTGCCTCTTTATCCGTCGTTTGTCGTTTGCGACTGATAAAACGCCGCATATGAATATTTATGTATACGAAATTGATGCCGCTACAATTACCGTTACCACTAACTACACACCGAAACACACCCAACTTACACACACACACACACAAACACACATACGCTACCAACAGCAGCAGCAACAAGCAACAACAGACAGTCGCTAGGAAACAGCTACTGCCAATTTACGGCACTTTTGCCGTAGAGTTTTGCCGGCGAATAAATTATTGACAGCTTGTAAATTTCACGAAAGTCAGCTGCGGCTTCTGCGCTGAGTGTGCGTGTTCTCTGCCAGTGCCTACGGTAGTGCGTGTGTGCCATAAAATCTGACAGACGTATGTATATGTAATGTATTGGGCACGCGTAAACTAAATAAGTTAAAATGCTGGGCTATAAAGTGCAAGTGACTACGAGATACCCTCGAAATTTTATATCATATCCCTAGTTTAAAATTATGTATATTTTTATTTATCTATAATTATAGTTCACACGCAACTTAAACAGTGAATTAATACAGAAAACTTAAGAAAAGAATGTTTTCCACTTTGCGATTGTCGGGTAGACTGAACAGTGTAAATGACCCACAGATCAAATTTGCATATTACACACAGAGAATAAACGAGAATAAAAGGAATTGTAATGGACTCTGGTCTTTGGGCTTTGGGATCATGCCATAGAAATTCCGTCACTGGCAGCGTTAATTTCCTTGCACTTTTACAGAGCTTTACTAATTTTTTTTGTTTTATTTTTTTACAAGCTTCCGTTTTTAGCACACTTAATTCCATTTGGAACTCTCAGAGCGAACGCGAAAGCGAACAACGATGATGTCGCTATTAAGGACACATTAGCCAGAACACTCTGAAAATTATGTGCACATACATATCAACATAAATGTGTGAGTGTGGCTAGCATAGGACGACAATGCAAGTATGCATGCTAATGACACGGAAAGACACAAAGAAATAAGCACACACACAAGCTTATATACGCACAAACATACACATTCACACATGCAATTGCATTAGTTTGTAAAAGAATTCAATCTGCATATTTGCACATGCATACACATACACACTGAAGAATATGCATCACTCACACTCTTCTGCTCTTTCTCACACTTAATGTTTTATCGACTGTTACCATTTCACTGACTACTCGTGCATATGATGCGTGACAATGCCTACGTAGAGGCCTGCGATAATAAGTGGGTTAATTTTTTTGGGAGTTGTAGCTTGCTTCGTCAATATATATAAAAAAAAATTGCTAACTGCTTGCTGTGAATGCCTGTTACGCCAGACAGTTAACAGAGCAAGACAAACAGAGAGAAACGAACAGAACAGAGAAGCACTAAAAAGTATGCAACAGTATTTTTATTGCTTGCCAAAAGTAATTGAAATAATATTGTTGCCGAAATTGTACAATTGGTTTCGATATGGAAAGCACACACACATTTTATATATATATATATATATATATATATATATATATATATATTTATACATATATATGTATATAAGCAAGATTAATGACGCCGTCTAACGACAACAGCATTGTCTTGAACAACAAAATTTCCGACGAGCGATTCCAAATGAATTACATTAACAAGAGAAACAGCAAGAGACAGAGAGAAAGACCGTAAAAAAGAGAGGACAAGTACGGAATACAGAGAATCAAGAACTACATATAAGAGAATAATTCTCAACCGGCGCTCTCTTCTGTGGTACCATAAACTTTTGCGCGTATAACACTTTTTAACATGCATTTAGAGTAACAGATAAATAACAGTTTAGTCTAACAGCTATTTTACAATAGAAGTACCACTAATATTATTAATACATATGTATTAATTTATTAGAACATTATTTTAGTAATTGATTTATACATTAAAAAAATAGATTATATTTCAGTAGAAGTAATACAAACTTGGCAATAAAGTTCTTTATGATTTTTAAGTGTATTGTCAATATTAAATTATCTGAATCTGACCCATTCCTTTGACACTGTGAATTGTTTACTTATTTTTTTTCAAACCAAATACACACATATGTAAATACACATACACATACAAACAAACTCGCATTTATTCAATTTGCAATTTATTTGCTTATCTTGGGCGATAAATTTGCATACTTAACGTTAATTAAAAGCAACGCACGCAAACATCAATTTTCGCTTTCAGATGAGACTGATTCGCTATTTTTTTTTTTTGTATTTGTTGTTGCTATAAGAACTTTAATTGGCGCAAGTTGCAAGCAGTGTGTAAAGTGGCCGACAGACAGACTGATAGACTGGATAGACTGATGTGCCCCAAGTTTGGTAAAAAGTTGAAGAAGCAACGCACAATCCGGAAATAATAATCAACAACAAATACTCCTCACTTTCACATAAACACACATACACACAGAGACTTTTGCCTCATCTATGAACTCGCACGACAATGTTTTCATTACGCGCCTGCTGTCTGCGGTTGTGTGAGTGATTGTATAAGTGTAAGTGCGGCCATGAGTGTGAGTATAAGCACATGAGTGTGAGAGTATGCGAGTTTGAGTGTGAGTGTTAACATCAGTCGAGCAACGAATATACTTGATGAATACTCGACATCACGTACTCTTGAGAAATGTACGTGTTTCCATTGTAAGAAAAGTCAAAACCGAAACCAAGACAGACAAAGGCAAGAAGTATCTACTGCTGGCTGGCCAGGACATATGAAAGAAGAGACACGGAACAAGGGAACATGTTATACGAGACACGGAAAACACGAAAAACAGTCGAAGCATGCAGGAAACTGAGTAACTGTGAGTTCGGGCAACTGGCAACTGGCAACTTGCCGCCTCGCGGTTATGTGACGGCCAAAAAGCCAACACTAAGACAAATAAAAAGAAGAAGAATTGCACAATACATAATGTCATTAATCATATTCGTGGGCTTCCCCTTTTATTTATATTTTTACTGTGGATCACGACGAGTGTTTTATTGCAATTTATCATTAGGCGACAGCATATACACATACCACGTATCCACACACTCCACACACACACACACACACATGAATAAACACAACACGCACAAAATGGAGATACACGCAATTTACAACTCGTTACAAGCAACTCTTTCCTCCCTCATCAGTCGCCAATGCTTGCCTCATAAAGGTGCTGCTACTGCAGGGGCAGTTAATTTGATAAACTGCTCTTGCCGCTATTAACTGTTGTTGTCCCCCAATGTAGTCTAAAGCCGCTTCCCGGTTGTCTCTGTTATTTGTTTCATTTCTAAATTTGATCTTATTTAATGGTATATAGTTGCCCTAATACACAATTCAAACAAAAGATATTCAATTTGATTTGTTTGCACTGTAATAGTACTGTAATAATCTATACTAAATCAGTTTAACTATGCGCAGTAATTAAAGCAAAACATAACCTGTCTAATATTATTTAACCAATGGATGAACTAAACAGATTTGAAATGGCCAACAACAGCATTTCACCATCAAGTCATTAGCAAGGTAAATATTTGTGCAGCTAATTAGTTTAAAATGCAAGCAAAATTCAGTTTCAATTGTCAACTGTCAACTGACGATTAATAATGCTGTTTCACATGCTACGAGGCCCATGCCACATGCCGCATGCCACAGCACCAAAAGAGGCAATCAGAAAAAAAAGAAAGCAACATAAAATTATATTTAAAATGCATTTGGCGTAAATTAAATTCAATGTGCAAGAAGTTGTACAATTGCAAAGGCTGCTGACTGTCTGTGGCTTGATGGGAAGGAGGAAGGAGAAAGCTGAAGCGAAAAATAGCAAATAATAGTGACATGACGAAATACAATCATAATCATAGTGCAATGCAACCGCACAAAAACTTTCGCCATCAACAATGAGAGCAAAGGAGTACTAGCCGCTTCGAAAGAAGAAAAGGACAAAGATGGTGAAGTGAAGGGGGGAGGGGGTAAGGCGCAGTGTAGAATGAAAGAAAAGCAGCAGAGCAAATAACAAGCAACATAATAGGAGAATAGTTGTTGTTCTTGCTGCTGCTGTTGCCTTTTCAGAGAGAAGGAAAAAACTACAAGACAAGAGACAGAATGGGACAGATACAACAACAGATACGACAAGCAAGGAAACGAAGGCTCCAAGGAAACAACCACAAGCACTAGCACAAGCAAAAATAATAATGGCATATAAATGAAGTAACAAACATTGTTTTCCTTTGACATAACTCATTAACCAGCAGAGGCCACAAGACGGATTGGAAATGGAGTTGAAGTCGTAGTCGCAGTCGGTGTTGCAGTTGCAGCTGAAATTTAAGTTGGAGTTGGGAATTATAGCTGAAGTCAGGATCGTCAAGACAAAGATGAGAAGAAAGCATTCCAAAGCGAGCTGACAGCATGAAAATTAATGTCTTGCAACGACTAGCCAACAGCTGGTTGCAGCAAAGGTCTGATGCTTCTACTCTTGCTTATGCTCTTGCTTTAGTTCTAGCTTTAGAAGATTTTAATAGACCCCGAGCTAAAATTTCTTAATTAAAACAATAAGCAGGCATTCGACTCGGCCCCAAATGTCTGCAATTATTTGCATGACACACATATACACACACGATAACAAACACCACGAGGCAACATCAACAGCTGCCAGTTGGGCGATGCTCTGCTGGCGTGGCAAATCTATCCACAGAAACGCGACCGCAACCACAACGCGGGTTATTGTTGTTGCTGCCGTTCTTACTACCATCGCTGCCACTAGTGTCCTGTCAGCAATGTCGACACGGCAGGAACGTCGACGATGCTCCTGTAAATGAAGAAATTCCACTGTCGTCTGTTGTCTTCATGGCTGTCACCCTCGGCACGTCCCCTTACCTTCCCCATTCTGTCCAGCTTTGGGAAAGCTCTAAGCTGTGCCTTATGACTAATGATTGAAATTTCATGCTCCATATGGGTGCAAGTTAGCGTATTGCCAGTTCATTTGACTGCCATGAAATGGCAAAAACAAAGAACGCAACAGCTAATTACAGTACTAGCTAGCTAGGATAGCTAGATACTATCTATGCTCGTCCAAACCTGAACTTAAACTTCGAAATAAAACGATTGCTAGCAGACATTTAGGCGCATGTAAACACGCGTCCAAAACGCCAAATTCACAATTGCCAATCAGGAATTGGCAATTGCCTGTACGTGATTTAGCAAAAGTTGCACGCATACGTTCACACTTACATATATCATTGGAGGGGCATAGAAGAGGTGGAAGGCGTCCCTGTATAATCGATTTTGGAGTGCGAACACATTGCCACGCCTAGCCTACTTTCTGGCCTTTTTTCTACTCGTTCCATACGCCCTGTGGGACGCCCAGAGTTATTTGCGGCCATTTTTTAATCTACACTTGAACGCCAGCCTAGCACGCGGCAGTATTTGCGCAACGTGATGAGATTTTGCGGTTGCCAACCAATCCAACGCCTTTATTTACATTTTTCTCAGCTTTTGCTTATCGATCTCTTGACTTTAGTCTTTGGCTTTAGGTCTTCAATGTGGTTTAATTTTTTTAACGCCTCAGAGCAGACAAAAGCCAACAACCAACACGAAGGCGACAACTGAGAAAATTCCGGATGGGGACAACAGCTGCTGGGCGAAAAAGTTTTCTAAGGTTGGCGACAAAGGCAACAACAAATGTATTATACGTAAGAAATGTTTGTCTAGCTCCCCTGAGCATTCAAATATTTTCATGCCGTCCCTAATGAAATCAATACATATACATTGTATTTAGAACACGAAATATGGCCAGACACATCTGTCCCTTTTGGAATTGGAACTACTGTTCTAAAGTAATATACTCTTAGAAGAGTATAATTATGTTAGAAATCAGTTGTAAATTCTTATTTTCTTTCAAGACTTTCATATTTTAAATATTATTTTGGTATTGTACTTTTTCTTTTTTTTTCTCAGTCTGTAAAATGACTATTAACTTGGTTAACGCTGTGTAGCGTTTTGGCAAAAGTCTTCGAGTAGTGTCGGCTAGACCACGTCTTCAATTGCTTTTTGCGTTTTTGCTTTTCTATGGAAATTGTGGCACTTAGCTGACGACGCAGTTACTGTTACTGCTGCAGCTAAAAAGGTATAGGTATACGTATAACAATGCATTCAGTATATATCTACATAGATACAAAATGGCGCTAATGGCCGATCGAAGGCAGGTCGCAAAGCTCCACAGTCCACTTATTCTGCATTTCAAGTGCATTTCGTGCGGCAATTATTTTTCTCAATACTCGCACTTGACTTTAAATTGTCGCCGGGTGTGTGTCAGTCCACCTGCACTTGCGTCCTTACGTCTCTTTTGCCGCTTGTCCACCTGAATTTCTATTTCTTTAGCATCCTTTTTGAGATAAGGCTATTGCCCTGGCCCTGGTTTTTAATTTGTCGCCCTGTGCCAGTTGTTAAGCAAAAGTGGCTAATTTGAAATTCTTTTGAGCGAAGTGCGCACATTTTTGAATGTCAACTTGACGACATTGCTGGCTGGCACAGCTGCGCTTCTCTAAGGTATGGGAATTAGTAACTGGGAACTGAGAACTGAGAACCGAGAACCGAGCAATGTGAGCTGTAAGCTGTGAACTGTGAACTGTGTTACGTCCCTACATCCGCGAGTGCTGAAGCTGTAGCTGCCTGCCTTTGTCTTTGTGTCACGCGGCATGAAATTGAATTTTTGTCCGCTGACGACAAAAACCCAGCCAATTGGTCCGAGCCCGTTCCCAGACAAAACTCAGTCCACTACACTTCGTAACCCTTGCCTTCAATTATGGCTTACGGCCAAACGCCGCCATTTTGACACTCATACAGCGTAATTCGAAATGAATGAAAATTCTTTATAACTACCGTCAGTTTTTCTGCTGTTTTCTCTCTTGTTTGTGCTCTTGTTGCTGCTGTTGTTTTTTTTTTTGCGCGCTTGAATTTCAATTTACATAAGTCTCCGCATCTACACCCTGCACCACACCACACCATAATATACAAGACCAGACCAGAGAAGCGTAGAACAGAGTACAGCAAAGTAGAGTAGAGCAGAGACTATGGTTTCTGTCTTATTCTCATCCCTTTGTTAAACTTTTATCTTAACTTTGTGCCTCGCTTTTTTTTGTCCTCGACTGGGAAAACTTGAGTTGTTTTTGTGGTTAAATGTAAATTTTATTGAATTTAACTCTTTTGTGTCGGTCTGGCTTAGCGTTAAAGAGGAAATTGCATAATTATGCCTAATCTTGAGACCAATGACAAGCGCCAGTTGCAAAATGTGCAACTGACAACGTAAAATATGGAATGAGAGTTTATTTTCAGGTACAATTTCATTTGACACTGGATCTTTTGTGCGTATGGATTATATACAGCAGAAATGCACTTCTTATCTATCAGATATTATTGGACCGGGAAATATGACTCTGGGGAATGAATATATAGTGATGGTCAGAGAGGAGGAGAAGGTAGAAAAAGAGTGAACATTTATGCAACATTTCAATCATTAATAAATCAATTAAAATAAATTGGAATTTTGTGCGCTGATGTTGAACGCACAGCGTAATTTTTTTCAGGGCCTTTTCTTCAACAGTTAAGCTCTTTGGTGCCACTCTATAATAGGTTTGGGTTGGGGTCGGTTCCATACCATTTAATGCAATTACGAAAAGCCCTGATGGTTCTTGTTGTTGCTATTTTGAATTCGAGTTGTTGTTTTTACAGTTGATATAAATCAAAAAATGAATCATTTGATTCGCTCGACAGATCGACATCGGGTCCAACCAACAGCATCAACTTAAATTATTTATTTCATATACGGCAACATAAATTTGTGTCCAAAATGAATGCAAACTGGGGAATATGCGGGGAATTGATTTTTCAACTGCATTTCCATAAACCTTAGCCAAGCACAATATATATGAAAAAACAAGAAAGCATGGTTATCTTCGGCGTGCCGAAGAAGTCATACCCTTGCAATGATAGAATAAGACTTTTCATACAGAAACTTAATTTTTGTTCCTATAGTGGCTATATCATATAATTGTCCGATTTAGATTTTACTGTACGTTACAAACTCCAAAATGAATATACCCTCTTCAAGGGTATAGGAAACAGAATCAAAATCAGAGCATTCATACTTTCCGATGTAACTCTGGACATAAAACGACTTTCAACGCCTTACAAGGCATCCATGTCACAAGTTGCGCGACAACTGTCGATGTGCCACGGAAAGAAGATGGTTGGATGGTTCAAACGCGTACAGCACAACTAAGGAGGTGACAGGGAGCCGACAAGAAATGCTGACAAATCCGCTACACTCACATATATAAACGGTCGGTGTAGACGTCAGCGTTAAGAGCATTAGAACTTTGCCTTCAAGTATGCATTGGGCTGCTTCTAATAGACCCCAAGTTGATCTGACTGCCGACTTGTCTGTAGCATTGAGGCTAAAGTTAAGTGCAACTTTCAAAAACTAACATACTGTCTACTGCCAAATGTAGCTACTGTGGTTAATACGCACAACCATCAGCCACCTGACTTGTACCATGTACAAGTTGCACACTTAGTTCAATACTCGTATAATAAGTGTAGTATTTTATTTCGTAGCATTTCAACACAAAGTATGCCAATCCATTATTGAAAAGCTAAGCAACATGATATATATATACATATAGTATCGTTATAGAGAATTTGTGGTCCACGAAGGTAAAGTTTTCGAATGTTTCTCCAGTTCCACATTGACTTTAGGCATCCTTAGTTTCTGCTTGCATTGATGTATCTTGAAAGCCGTTTCGCATTTATTTTCCCCTTTAAGCCCTTGACATGCTCGCAAAGGCCATGAAGTCTGATCCGTAAGAGTGCTGATCAGATCTTTATCCACAAAGACGCCGTCCTTCATTAGTCCCATATGCTCGTATAGACAATGGGTAAAACACTGAGTGGCCTCGGTGGCGTTGTCAAAGTCATCGGATCGAAACCTGATCAGTTCCTGCAATGACAACTCCGTTTCTTTGGCACAAAGGCGAACTAATTCGGCGTTAAGCTGCTGCGGACTGTCTTCGATAGTAGTGAATGCCAGATTTGCCTCAACTTTAACATAACGTGACTTACAAGGACGATAAACAATAAACATAAAAACAAAATTTGATTAAAATAAAAACAATACCTCAATGCCGACAAGAAGCGAACACAGCACCAGAATAATCAAATTGTTCATATTAAATAACAAACTAACTCTGTAAACAGCTAATACTGCCGTTTTTATAGAACTAGATTTAGTAATTTATTTAATCACGTTATTATTATCAGTACTAATTGCAAATATCAATTCAATGAGCCGCATAAACCGCTTAGCCAAATGTTTGCATTCATTGCCATTGCCATTGCCATTGGTATTGCTATTGCTATTTCTATTACCATTGCCATTGGCATTGCCAGAAATTCTCAAAGTTCGCTTCTTGAAAACTTTAGCCGCAATTTTAATAATGCAAAGTAGTCGAAGGCAACCGAAAATCGAATTGATGCCAATGTCGATACTTCAAGATCGACTTCAAGAGTAAAAGTTGTTCAAAAAAGTTGCAATAGTGAAATTAAAACAAAACAAACTACAAAGAATGCATTGCATCATAACGAAACTGGTGTACACTAGCCTTTATTAATATTCTTAATTCTTGAGAAAAATTACGGAATATTGAAACTTGCAATTTAAAGTAGAATTAGAAGTGCACCAGTTCTAACTTTTGTTTTTTATTCTGCGAATTGAGGCGCAGAAAACAAGTTTAAAGTTTTCTTAAACTCCTTGTACATGAACATACTGCATACATCGCATCAGTATTAATATTGAATATAATACTTATGTATGTACGATTCTTGGAATAGTATTTTCGATGGTACTACTGCTGTTGTTGTTATGAGTCTGCGACTATTTTCACTGGTCGCATTAACTGCAAGCGCATAACTTTTCCAATTTGCTTTCGGCAATTATTGATATAAGCCAGCGGCAACAACACTTGAGCTTAGTTTTTCTCTACTTCTAGTTCTGGGCTCTAGGACATGGTATGAGCCTCGGCTCGGAGTCTGAGTTTGGGCCTGATTCTGATTCTGTCTTTAGCATTTTGGGTGAGTTTGGGAAGCCAGCCTTCTCTTAAGCATATTTTCTTGCATTTTGCGCATATTTGTGCAACATTCTCGAAATTCTTCAACAAAGTTTTGTTATTATTGCCGTTTTGCTCGAGACTCGAGTGTCGAGAGTTGAGAGTCGAGACTTGGTTTGCTGCTGACTGCCACTTTGATTACTTTTGCAGTTGCCGTTGCAATTAGTTTGTTCATTAGACGAAGCAACAAACAGCCCATGACAGAGATATACATAGAGATAGAGAGAGAGCGAGAGCGACAGAGAAAAAGAGTGGTAATGGAAGTGGTTGCCATCGAGTTGATTGGAATTCACACACTTAATTAGTTGCATACCCAGTTAATTTTCTCTTTGTTGCTGCTGATTGTGTACAGTTTTTGCAACAATGTATCTTTAAGAAGCACATGCTGCTTGTTTGCTTTATTACCGCCCGTTGGAAATGCAAATAAGGCAGAAAGTAGCCAAGGAAAAACCAAAGAAAAAAAAGAAAATTTTAAACCAGTAGTTGAAGTTGAAAAGAGTGGAGCAGACTTGAGTGATTTGCAAACTGTTTGGCGTTGCAATCATTTTTGTGATGCCAGCAGTCTGTAACTCTAATCCTTAAGCCCTGAGCACTGAGCTCATAGATCTTATTCTATGATTTAGCCGCAACGATTTGCATCAGCTTTTCCATAGGGCATATGCCCAGATAGTCATGCCATTCTTTTGCTTTGTGTATCTATTGCACTCTACACATATTTGTTGGATAATGCCAACTTATGCGCTGGCACATTGTTGACCAGTTGCTTGGTATTCTGAGCTAAGTCTCAAGCCGTTCGCCTTTCCCCGCTTCTTTTCTTTACCTTAGATCCTTTGTATTTGCATTATTTGCCGATAGTCTAATGCCAAAGCGTTTTAGTAGAAAAATCTACAAATCGCATGCCGCAAAACAAAAGCAAATGCCAGAGACAAACTCGTCAAGATGAATGAGTGACTGTAAGCAAATCCAGCGATTCCTCCTGCATACCAGCATTATTCCACGTCAGTAGCCTGTCCGACTTTCCCGACTTATCCAACTTACCCGACTACACTTGCACATTTCAAATTGCACATGTCCAGTTCCGAAAAAAACCCCAAACGGATACGGATGGTCGGGTATGTGACTCGAGGCGATTGCTTTGCTCTGCAAGCAGCATGGAACTTGGGAAATTCTCGAGTAAATTTCATTGAATAAGAAATAAATAAGTAAATACTTGAAATTCTCTCTCTCTCTCTCTTACTCACTCTCAACCACATATATCTATCTTTTCTCTCACTCCCTGACTATGTCTTTCTGTGCATCCCTTCAAGTCAAACTGTTCTGTTTTTATTCTGTGACAATTTTTGCAACACTTCAATTTAATTTCTTCGCTTTTTGCCATTGTTAGAGAATTTCTTGGTAATTTAAAAATATTTCAGCATGCAAAACACATCCTCAGTCACATTTAGGCGCTTTTACTACGCCAGGAGTAGTGACTGAAATCAAGAATGAAGTTAACCAAAGCTAAATCCACAGCCATCGCATTCCCAAAACCACAAGCAAAGGATATGTGGCCAAAACAAATACCAGTATGACAAGGCAGACATCAAGAGAAGCCAAGCAAATAAATGTTAGAAGGCACAAATGAAACGTGCCAAAGTCAGTTGACAAAGCATGAGCAGAGGTAACCGCATATATAAATACTTATTTAGCAGTAATGAAGGTAGCCAAAAGAGGAGAAAGACTACACTTCGCTGCTGCTTTTATGAGTAAAGTCATCACTCGTCAAACAAATATTCTGTACAATCAAAATTCAACACTCAACAACTTGGCAATACGGATGCCAATTAGGATTTGACAATCACTTACCTTATTCTTGAATATTCAACTAATGGATTAAAACAAGAAATTATTTACTTTTGGATGTATATGTTACCGTCTATAAATATATTATTTTCAGTAATATTGAAATGTGTAATGCGAAAGTACAACTTTACCGAAGCTCTCATCAATTTAAAATGCATTAATTTTGAGAATAAATTTGTTCAAATAATTCTATTAAAATTGGAATTTTCTCTTTACAAAATGTTGCAATGAGGAAAATAGTAGCCGCAAGAGGACACATAAAGAAGTTGTGGCATGCATTGTTTGCAGCCGGCTGTCGTCATGTGCGACAACTTTCCGCAGGCTCATGTAAGATCTGGATGTAGTAAAAAACGAAGACGTAGTCAGTTAGTTGACTGTCTGCCTCGACTTCAAATTCTTTAGCTGACTTTGCAGAGCGCAGAGCAATTGTTTGATAATGACACTAACATGATGCTATACAGACAACTAGGCAAACAAGAAAAAAAAAACGACTTTTGCCATTTTTCGAAGCAAAGCCTCACGAATTTTTATATGAAAATTATTTGTAACAGGCCGCCACTAGCAAATTTATTTTTTGCCCATGCCTGCTGCTTTCTCTGTATCCTTCCCAGGACCTAGAACCACGACTTGATCTCATTTCGTTTGGTGCTTGTTTAGCTGATTTCCACTGACTGCGGGTTGGGTCTGGGACCCACTGCAAACGTTTGTAAATTAAGTTTTAAGCAACATGTCTGCAAAAATCATGCCTCAGGGACAAGAGTCTCCGACTTTAGCCTTAACCACCCGACTGCCTGTTTCTTATGTCTCTTTCTTCATGTTGGATACTGTTGCTGTCGCAGGCAGTTGCAAGATTTCTTTTTTACTTCTATGTGAAGAATGGAAATTGTGTTTTGTGTTTGTGTGTTTGCTGCAGCGGTCGACTATCGTTCGTGCAGTTCCTTTTGAGGAGCTGCTCTGCTGTTTTCGCATCGATGCTCTCCCTGCTTGACTTCGTTTTGTTTTATTATTGGGTTTTTTTATTGTATTTTTGCTCGCCGTGCTATTTACACTGCCACAGTCAACAGTCGGCGTCGGCATCGGCGTCAACGTCGGTTGCTTTTCCTGTGCCTATTTATATAAGTTCTAGTATATAAATATATATGTATGTAAACGTATATATGTATACACTACAGTTGCCAGGAATATAACGGCAGGACGTCTCAGTGCATTCGTATTTGTATTCGTATTTGTATTTGTCTTTTAGTTTATTGTGTTGGGCCAGGAACAGCAGCTACAAACTTTGCCAGCCAGTTTTGTATTTGGGTTCCGTTGAGGCAAGGAATTCAATTTTAGAATCGCAAAGGACTCGGCGCAATTGTGGCTGCTCGCTTTGCTTCTCTATATCTATCTGTCCTATCTGCCAGAGTGACTGACTGACTGACTGAATGACTGCATTTGATTACAACTCGTTTCATTTTAAATGATTTTTGCAGTTGATCAGTTTACGTGCACCAAGGAAACGTCTAATTAATGCTAGCAACAACTGCGGAAACATGTGAAAAATAGCAAGCTCGACTAGTAAACACTCTGCACACAAGATTCTATAATTTTCCTTCGACTTTATTTTGTAAATTAAATAATTAGATCCAATTAACTGTAGAAGATTGTTGATGTAGCTAAAATTCAGTTACAATCATACACAAAAGTCCTACATACCCCACCTCATATAGATATAGAGATAACACAAATTGTAACTATACACATATATTACATATATTATCTATACATACATTACATGCACATAAGGGATGTAAGTGTACTGCATTTGTCTGAATGTTTTCACTGGTAAAAATCAGCTCCGGCTTAGCTAGACGGCTTAGCCGGGATGAACTGCAGAAGGCGAACACTCATTCGCTGGTCCATTAATTAAAGCCCAACAAAGCCAAACAGCCGAGCTAGTCATCCAACAACAAACCAAATACAATAATCAGAAATCATCAACATGGCTGCACCAGCAAGTTAAAATGTTGCTAAATCTATTTAGCTGTGTGTTAAGTTCATCTAACGCTAGCATTCTTACCGCTTAGTATAGCTATAAACTTTTTAACGTGCCTCGAAAGTCTTCTATCAATTGATTTATCGCCACAGTGCATCCCACAATACCAAAGAATATACCAATAATAATTAGCAGAATATCCCGCACCAACATCCAACGTAGTCGACCATACCCCGTATTATAGTTGACAAACATATCAATAAGCGCCGGGCACAACAAATTCAAATTGCATAGTGAAAATGCACCTTCCAACTCGGTCAAAGCTGCCAAATTTGGTACGATGGCAGCCACAAGGCCTATTTAAAAAAAAAAAAAACAAAAATAAAGAGATACAAAGGCATAGGGAGAGCGTCAAGCGACAAGGGTATAACTTAACTATATTGGTTATCGATTATTGACTAACCAATAGCCGACATCTGAACTTACCGGTGAGTAAAACGAAAATAATACGTACTAAGAGTTCTAGCCATACATTTACGTTAGCCTCATCTTTTCCATAGTTGCTGAAGACCACAGTTATAACCACGAATCCGTTAAGTGGGTAACTAAGAAATATGCCGCAAGCTATTGCTATTTTGATTATCTGTGACAGGCTGAGAATAGCATGTGTGAAGAACGATTGACTAAGAATGTAGGACAGACCTCTCTATTATCTCTAGTATCTCTAGTACGAGTATGTGAGAGGTGGTAATACAAAAGCTGAAATCTTACTCACATCTCATTTTGAGGAATATTAAGACTAATGCTGGCCGCAACCTTCTCTCCAAATCGCCAGTAACCCATTATTCCAAATAATAAATTGGAGCAGAGTATAAAGAATACGGCAATATTAAGGACGCCAAAACAGCCCAGATAACTTTGAGGATGTTTCATATTAGCCTCCACGACGAGCATCTACAACCGTTTAGGTTAGGTTTTGATTTAAAGAAATTAGTTATATTTACAAAGTGATTAGAAAACTGTATGACGAACCGAACCAACTGCCGTTAATGAGAATGCCGCAATACCAAAAAACATTGGCCAATCTTTTGGGGACTTGAAAAGATCACGATCATGTATGCTGGGTAGTCCTCTAACCAGATAATACATTATACAAAAAAATCCCACGTAAAGCAGACAGTTGGAAATTAAGTTTAAAGGGACCAAGTACTTGAGTTTCCTTATAAAAATAAATGGCAGCTGAAGGGCAGAAACACCACAAACATAATACCGTTCGTGAAAATCTTTCCAGTAATAGTCGCCAATATCCTTGAAGTTCTTTGACACAAATACAATATAAATGCAGCACAGTCCAAACTGACCTAAAACTAGAACGCAGCTAGTCATAAATCCTGCCGCTTTGGCGAAGCAATGCAGGCACTGTGGACCCAAACCATAGGCAATCTGTACAGCTTCCGGCATAGATACTTGAGGCACATGGATACGGCGACAGCACTCAGTCATACCATGGATCTGTACAACAGAGCTTAATGCAAATAATAAAATAATCCACCCGTTAAATAGACAATACACACCAGCAAGTGAATACAGTAGGTAAGAAGAATCATTAGAAACATTGAGAGGAAAATGCCTGGAATAATGCCTGAATAACGAATGGCTAGCGGCATTGCCAAAATTCCAGTTCCAATCACACACTTTAACAGTGATACAAAGGCATCGAAGTTGCTTTTAGTTATTAGTTAGTAGTTAGTTAGGTGTTATTAATTATTAATTAGTAGCTATATATAAATCTAAGCATGTACATTCTTTATGGTTATTCAAAGCAGTTACTTACTTTAAAGGAACCTGAACGGTGCGTTTCTCATATGGATCGTAGTAGTAGAATGATGATGTCGAGCTTCTATCAAAGGGATAATTCAGTTTAAATGGTTATGTTGACAAGTCCAAAACTAACTGTACTCATACTCACATTAAGTTATGCTGTGTTACTTCTG
>JBAMBR010000400.1:0-20542 GCA_037044475.1 Zaprionus obscuricornis | reverse complement strand
TTATGTATCGTACTTGGTTCAGTTCGTATTGCTCTTCAATCGTCGTTTCGGTGTACCTATGCTCGACGGTGGCACTGTACGATTGCCAGCTATGATTGGTCTATCTCGTGCATTAGATCTAATACTTACCGGACGACCTGTTGGTTCACAAGAGGCGCATGATATTGGTCTAGTGAATCGTATTGTGCCAACTGGCACAGCACTGGGCAATGCATTAGAATTAGCTAAATGCTTGTCCAAGTTCCCACAACTAGCTCTGAATCATGATCGTAATTCTGTGTATTCGGGTGCGTTTGAGACCTCAACGTTTCACCAGGCTGTGCAAAACGAAGTCATGTATACATCACGTGAAATCATCGATGATATGCAGAACGGCATCAAGTGGTTCAATCAAAGTAAGTTTTCGCATATGTAATTTACTTTTCTTGCTGATAATAGAAATTTTTATTTTGTATTTGCAGCGTTTAAGGCGGACACAACGCATTCTTGGTTAAAACGTGAAAGATCAATGGCAGATTGGGATGATGAGGATGTCGCTGAGGCAGCAGCTGTAAAAGAGCAGCAAAAGCAACAGGAAGAAGCTGCAGTTATCGTTGCGGAAAAGGAAAAAAAAGATAAAAAGAGCAGTAAAAAATCGCCTGAAGTCAAAGATAATGAGCCAAAGAAACCAGAGTAAACACAACACAATGTAAAGATTCTTTAAAAAGAAAAGAAAAGAAAAGAAGCTGTGTATATACTACATAAGAACGAACCCAGATACAATTTAGAACTGACTTAAGTTGAATTTGTTAAATTATTTAAATACACTATTATAACGAAAATTTAATTTAAAAGCTTATTTTAAGCTCTACTATTCCGTTAGATGGCGCTTTTATTATCAGCTCAATGAATAAAACAAAAATATTGTTTGTAGGATCAGCATCTAATGCTGATCTTATGACTCACACCTAACAACAGCCATAATATGAGATGCATCCGGTCGCGTTTGCTTAATCAGATGCACATGAATTTTTGAATCATGATCCCACTTGAATATGATTTTCACGCCATATAATCAAAGTACAAAATAATCGAAACGTAGACTTAACAAATTAACAAAAAAAAAAAAGAAAACAGCAAAATGTTTATTTTTGCAATTAACTAGAAATTTTTATTTTTAAATTTTATCACCTTCGCGAATGCTATGAATATTTATGATGCTTATATAGACAAAAATTGTAATATTCATAAGAAATTTACCCATGAAATATGGAAAATCATATTCTTGTGTATCACTAATTCTAAGCTATTGCTTAGTTCAGTCGAACTAAAGGTGTTGAACGTTATCTATTCAGCTTGTTTCGCAATTATAAAAATCGGATCTCTGTAAATTAAAGTCAATTTTTATAAATCCACAAAATTACAGGATATAAATCACAAAGATCAGCTGACGACTACACTTTATATATTTCGCAACGTTACTAATTCTAATATTCATAATTCGTATGATTAGTTTTGAATATGCTTTTGAATATAAGAGTAAATGCAAATGCTGTACGGTGTCTGTGCGTCTGCTGATAAGAATTTTTTTTATTTCAATTTGATATATGAGTATTAGAATTAATTGTTGATTAATCAAAATATTTCGTCAAGCTCTTGAAAAAAAAAATCATCATTAGTGAAATGATACAAAAGAAGTTTCCGCTGCATGTAAATTTAACAGTTAGACTCTTGAGCTTGTTAGTGTCGCATCTTGTCTAGAAAACAATAGAGAATTAATATATATTTATATATATATATATATATATATATATATATTTCAATTTGTCGGAACGATAATTGCTGCAACATTGTTGAGAATTATTTTAAAAATTCCCTCAATTATTTTCTGTTCTACTAATCCGAGAAAAAGTAAGAAAGCAACAGTCGACTAAAATATACCCGGTACGCATGCGCTGAACAATTCTATTGGCATATTAAGGAAATTTGAAAATAACTTAAGCATAGCTTTCATACTTATCTAGGGGATCAATCAGACTTAGATTGTTCAATAATTGTCACTACCATTGATCGTAAGTAAGAAAAAATATGCTTTCCTAGATCTGCCTCGCATCCTTTTGAGCATTACATACATTTTTTTTCATACCCTATGGATTACAGAGTACAAACATATTGCTCAACGTAGAACTCTTTAAACTAGATAAAAATTAATAATATCAAACGGATGCAGAAACGATATAATAATGATAATACTATACACTGATAAAAAATTAGTACGAAAATAAAAAAAATTTCTTAACTTGAACGGAAACTGCAATTAATAAGGTTTTTGTCACGAGCCAGATACAAATCATGCAACGGAAATTTCGATTAGATATTGTAGAAAACTAAATTTGTAGCATTAAGTCACGTAGTCGGTCTTTTAAGAACTTTATTATTATTATTATTTTTATTTTTTTTTTATTTAATAAATCATTTTTAAGGATCAGACATTGATTACAATGTAGACGTAGACTGATTGCTATAAATTATATAATCTATATATACAACATCATATTACAGATTATCTATCTAAATGCCGCCCAACGTAGTTACCAGACCTGAAGTAGAATCAGATTGTGATGAAGTGTTACAAGTGTTGCGTAAAGTAAATAATGGCAGCTCAAAGGAGACAGGAGTACTCTTTGAAAGCGATGCAGATACAATTGATGGAGCATTAAATGTTGATATTACTAAATTGAAGAAGGCCGAAAAACGAAAATTGAAATTAGTTTGGCGTAATATAATACTTTTCGGTTATTTACATTTAGCTGCTCTATATGGTGGATATTTATTTCTGGTACAAGCGAAATGGGCAACAGTTGCCTTTGGTGCGTAACATTCTCATTCGTATATATCCCTAAAATTATACATAGATATTTCTAAATGAATTTTTAATTGGATTTTTTCTAGCTGTTTCCATACATACAATGGGTCTGATTGGCATTACTGGCGGCGCACATCGTCTGTGGGCTCATCGTTCCTATAAGGCCAAATGGCCGCTACGTGTAATTCTTATCATTTTTAATACAATTGCATTTCAAGATGCTGCCTTTCATTGGGCGCGCGATCATCGTGTACATCATAAATTCTCTGAAACGGATGCTGATCCACATAATGCAACACGTGGCTTTTTCTTCTCACATGTCGGCTGGCTGCTGTGTAAGAAGCATCCCGATGTTATAGCCAAAGGCAAGACTTTAGATGTAACTGATCTACGCGCTGATCCAATACTCATGTTCCAGCTGAAGTAAATGCATTAAAATATTGATTAGTTTTTGCTAAACATCAATCCTAATTATGTATCCTAAAATTACAGATATTATTTTATTCTAATGCCATTGGCCTGCTTTATATTACCAACTGTGATACCATACTTTTACTGGGATGAGTCACTTTTGTGCTCTTGGTTTGTGGCCACCATGTTTCGTTGGTGCATGCAGTTGAATGTGACATGGCTGGTGAATAGTGCAGCTCATAAATTTGGTGGTCGTCCTTATGATAAGTAAGATGATCAAGCTTCCATCTCTATCATATTTATCTATTTATTTACATATACTTTTTTTTTTTTTTTTGTTTATAGATGCATTAATCCATCGGAGAATATTTCTGTTGCAATATTCGCTTTAGGCGAGGGCTGGCATAACTATCATCATGTATTCCCCTGGGATTATAAGACTGCCGAATGGGGCAATTATACGTTAAACATGACCACAGCGTTTATTGATTTCTTTGCCAAGATCGGATGGGCCTACGATCTTAAAACAGTTGCATCCGAGACAATTGAACGTCGTGTGCGTCGTACTGGTGATGGATCGCATGAAATTTGGGGCTGGGGTGATAAAGATTTAACACCCGAGGATGTCAAATATGTAAAGTTCGTTAAGAAGTAAAATTAGCTGCTAATTAATTTAAGAATAAAAAAAAAATATTAGACGATGTGGTAAACTTTATTTATTTCATGATTAACGATTTCTTTATTAATATAAACAAAATATAATAAATAAAAAAAAATATACATACATATTAGTTACATTATGATGATAGCGTCCACAAACTTTAATAAAATGCACCTGCCATGGATTATTTTGAGCGGAAGCATTGTCTAGACATCTTAGGTCTGCAGGTTCTATGAGTAGCCCTGATAAGTCTTATCTTCGGACACGTACATATATTTGATAATTGAGTATGATGCATCAGTAAAAACAAATAAATATATAAATGTTTATATTCGAATTCCACTCTCGAAATGTTGTTCTTTAATATCAAGAATATATAATACAACTTTAGCCAATGCCTTTGGATGTACACCCGCCTCAATGAGCTCTAAACAAATATCTAAGGCTTCACGTGAGAGACGCGTGTTGATCAGATCCGACATGCCATGCAATACTACACGCAATACTGGCGATTTGTGTATAAAATGTATTAACTTTTTATTTTTATCCTCAGCTTTATAGATTATATCCAATTGCTTGCTTTGAGTCATTGTTGCAGTTAATGGATGAGCTTAGCGTCTGTTGTGATAAAAAAAATTAAAAAAAACGATATTATCTAGAATCTAAATATTACTTGATTATTATTATCCTTTCGAGACTTACAAAATTTTAAAAACTGTTTGTTTTTAACAGTTGACGCAAACAAATGTTATGCCAATAAAAAAAAATTTGTGCTTGCATACATTTATTTATATATATTTTTAAACTTATTTTTTTTAGTTTTTAAAAGTATTTTTTATGTTTAACTATATTTTTATGCCTAAATGCTAAATTTGTTGTTTTTCTTTGAGAATTTGTTTTATTGCATTTTGTTTGTTTGTCATTCGTAGATATCGATATTATCTAAAAAACATATGTTTTTATCGACTTACAATTTCGATATCATAGTAACATATGGAATACACATCTCTAACAATAAACACAAAATAATTTAGTAACAACATATTTAAATAGATTCAAGTTCAGAGCTGTGTTAAACTTTTATTAATACTTGAAGAAGTAAGTTATATTTACAATATATACATATATAATATTTATTACTTGACATTGCACAATGCCAAAATTGATGCAACATTTAAAATACATACATTTTTGCAACATTCCAAAAGCCGCTCGCGGCAAATAGTGCACGCGCTCAGCATTCGGTAATTCCGATTAAAAGAACATGCCATATAGGCAAAAAAAAAAAAATATATAAATATATATATGTATAAAAATTGCTATTTAAATGATTAATAGATTAGCGTGTTGTTTTCCACAAATTTCTGACGTGCGCCAAAACTTACACAGTGACATCATATATGTATGTACGAAAGTACATTGAATGACGCAAGATTAAGGTTTCCATTTCATCCCCTTCATTGAGAGAATCATCGAATCATACGTTACCTTTGAGAATGTTACCCACATAAGAATACATAACAAAAGCTATAGATAATAGGGCTTAATAGTTAATAAATATGTGTAAAGCAGCCGCTACTATCTATTCTAAATCGCTATTAATCAATTTGACTTTACAGTTCAATTGCCGCCTTAGAATTTTACACGCTACATTTACAATGCGCATTTTATTCGTTCATTCACTCACATTGTCTATTTGACCGAGTGCAACTGTACGAACTGTTTTTGCAATTTTCTCTTTTTATCGCAATCGCATATCGCTTGAATCTTTTCCTAGTTCTTCGTTTATGTTTCTTCGTTATACGATATGGAAATAGTCAGACAGTAAATAAATAGAGTCTCATCAGTATTTTTATAGAAGACAAGAACATGTTTTGTTTTGTTTTGTTTTTTTTTTTTATTATTGTATTTTTGCTGTTTTTATCATAAAAAATGTGCAAATGCTAATCGAAGTCTATTGTTAAGCTTATCTAACTAGCCAAAACTTAAGTTGTTAGCATAACAATAATAAGCTATAAAATATTCTTATGTGCTCGCCGAAGTGTTTAATACACTTCAAATGTAAATACATTTCGTTATTATACAAAAAAATTTGTATTTCCGATTTCTTGAATAAATAATTTGAAGATAATTCGAAAGACTCCATAATTCGTAAAAAATATGATCCCCGTGTCATTTTGAATTATCGAGACTCGACTGTATTATGTGTTATCTATGATAACTTAATTCGTGCTAAGAAATGATTTGTTAAGAGATGTCTCCTCATGACTATTCCACTGGAAAAATAATGTTATTGTGCATCTGTTTCAGTCTATGTCATTAATTTAAAACGTTAACGAAATTATTTTGTGATGTCGAAGTTTGTGCCTGATAAAGTGTTTTTGCGGGGAGTTCTTCTTTATTACTTCAATATGAAGAAAACTGCTGCCGAAAGTCATCTTATTTTGGTAAAAACTTGCTGAGCGAACGTGCCAAAAGTGGTTCACACGATTTAAAAGTGGCAATTTTGACTTGAAAGACGCAGAACGTCCTGAGCAGGCAAAAAATTTTGAAGATGACGAACTAAAAAGATTACTCAATGAAAAAGGGTTGCCTAACCCAAGAAGAGCTCGCTGAATCTTTGGGAGTCACTCAAGCAGGCATTGCAAAATATTTAAAAGCAGCCGGAAACATACGAATGCAAGAAAGTTTACTAAAAAAATAATTATTAAATAACATATGAAATTTTTTTTTGAATACAACTTTCGATTAAATAGTTTTATAATCGCAAAATGTTTTGCCAAACTTTAACAATGAAAAATGTATTAGATTTTCTTCTGAAAATAAGGGTATGCGGGAACACATGGCTATGAACTTTTGTATGTAAATATTTACCCAGCTCGAACAGAAAGCTTATGTCGAATATTTACATACATACATATGTTATGCATGTACAGCTGTGTTCATAGAAATAACAGTGTGTAACAGAAGCAAAACTATATAACGGTTTTTTTTTTTTTTTGAATATTCCTTTTTGATAGTTTATCGCTTGCACATTGTTTTTGTAAAATGTGCTATATAGAGATATGAAAAAAAAAACACATGTGCATAAAGCTTAAGTTGTTCACTGAAATAGCAGTTTTTGATTTTCTTTAACGAAAACTGTTGAAAATTTGTGTAAAATTGTGAAAAGTGAGTTAAATTACGTTCATTATTGTAATATAGACGACAATATATTATTACCATAAAAAAACGTCATTTCAGTAGGTAGAGGACCTCACTGCTCCAAGGGAGAAAGGGAAAAAATCCTTAAGCTTGGAAAGGAGGGTAAAACGTATAAAGAAATTCAGAGCCTCTTAGAATGTTCGGCCAATGTGGTTTACAATGCCATAAATTATGATTTGAAGACCGAAAATCGTGGTGCGATGCGGAAAACCACAATTGTAGAGAACCGACGCATAATCCGCTACAGCAAAGCTAATCCTTTTGCATCCTCAAGGAATATAAAAGCGGATCTGAGTTTGGGAATCAGTGATGTGACTATTCGCCAAAGATTGATGGATGCAAATTTGAAAGCCAGGTTGGAATTTGCCAAAAGCCACGTGAACTGATCTCTAACGAAATGGCGTAATATTCTTTGGTCCCATAAGTCTAAGGTCGTGTCATTTGGTGGTGGCCTTAAAATCATGGTATGGGCATGTTTTTCATATGGTGGAATGGGTCCCATACATACTGGGATCATGGACCAATACGTTTATATAAATATATTGAAAAACCTTATGCTGCCATATGCTCAGGATAAAATGCCCTTAATATGGACTTTTCAGCAGGATCCTAAACACAACAGTAAATTGGCCAAGCAGTGGTTTAGCCAAGAAAAAAATTAATGTAATGCCATGGCCATCACAGTCCCTGGATTTAAATCCAATTGATAATTTATGGGGGGACATAGAGCGTTATGTTGCCAAGAAATCCCCGACTTCTAAGCTGCAGCTTTGGCAATTTGTGCAGAAGGCATGTAGCCAGATTTCCTGCAAACGTTGCAAGGACTTGGTGGACTCCATGCCACATAGATGTGAGACTGTAATAGCCAATAAAGGCTACATAACAAAATAATATTAGGTTGTAATCTAATCATAATTTAGTAGGATTTAGTTATTTATAAGCTATTTTTTGAATTTTATTAGCACTGCTATTTCAATGAATATCGTAATGGATCTTTGTTTTTTTTTATGTTATTATCCATATTCGCTAAAATATTGAGTTACCCCAAAAGTGATATAAAATGAAATACATGAAGCTGCTATAAAAACGTGTTTAAAACGTGTAGGTCCTAAGCACTGCTATTTCTATGAACACACGTGTGTGTATGGCTTAGTGTTGTTAAATAGTCTATATGACTATATGACTAACATGTATCAGTATCAAAGTACAAAAGATTAATCCAAATTGTTAAATATTGATAAATTAATTATTAATAGGAATAGTACTCTGAACCTCTATCAAAGATTAAGTTAAATGTTTGTCAATTTTAATTACCTATGGTTAATACTATACACAAATACTTATACATATATATTATGTTTGTATGTGTGTAAATTTTGTATGGAAGATGCATGCATTTACATACATACATACAGAAGAAATAAAGAGCAAAATTCATTTTCAAGTATATTTAAAATGAATGGATTGTTAAGACTTCTAAATAACGGCATATAATTGACCTATTAGTCGCTCAATTTTGTTTACGTAACCAAAAACATTCAATTACCTTTGAATACTTCGAGTACTTACATATATATTTTCTATATGCAAATTTTGCGCAGTCCTTTAAGAAATTTATACATTTACATACATCGTGATCATGTTATTGTTATCTTCTAATAATTCGCACGCTCTCTCTTCCTCTCTCTCTCTCTTTGTGTTTTTTCATGTGCGTCTATTTTGCGAATTGCAATATCAGTAAAACGTAAAGAACAACATGCAAAGAGAATTGTGCTTATAGATTCGCTCGATTTCATTTAAAAGCTTTACAATTTCACATTGCTGCTCTTAGTTTCAGTTGAACACGTAAAGTGTGCAGACGTGTTAGCGAGCTAACACAATAAGCATACATCAAGTGTAAAAGAAAATACGAAATATTAAAAAAACAGTTTTTCATTTTCCGTCAACCAAAAGAAAACAAAACAAAAATCAACTTTTGAAAGTTTATTAACTTTGTGAAGAAAACAGGTTAGTGTTTTTTATCATATTTTCATATTGTCTTTTGCGACAGGATTTCGCTGCAAGTGTTTACGTAAACCACGAAAAAAAAAAACATTAACGCGTGGCCCCATAGTGAAGAGACTAAAAAAAAACATATACTACATTATTTGCGATTTTTCAATCAGCACTGCAATCAGATCTTTACTCAATTTTTCGACACAACCTAAAAAAAAAAATGACCAAAAGTGCTTTAATTGCATTTCGAATAGATTGAAAAAAAAAAATCATAAATAGAGCTCATAAATCTTTGAGTGATTTTTGCAATCATTTATTTAAAAGAATATTTATACAAAAGAAAAATAACCCTGACCCTGAATAATAAATATTTAATATGTATGCAGCATCAAATGATTAGAAAAAAAACGTGTAAAGAAAATCACATAAAAGACTACAGTAGCACACCTTGAAAGCTTTTTTTGAAAGCTTTCGTTTTTTTTTTTGCTCTTTTCGCACAAAGATGGTAAAGTTAAATGGTGATGCCGGCAAATCAAAAAAAGCTTTCAAGGTGTGCTACTGTAGTCTTTTATGTGATTTTCTTTACACGTTTTTTTTTCTAATCATTTGATGCTGCATACATATTAAATATTTATTATTCAGGGTCAGGGTTATTTTTCTTTTGTATAAATATTCTTTTAAATAAATGATTGCAATTAATTAATTTGCTCTTTCATCAAATTCTAAGTTATATGTATATAAAAAATACTCGAATTTATGAGTTCAGAGGTTAATTTAATGAATTGGATCTTTAATTAGTTCATTTCAAATCGAATGATGTAAATTTCAACATGTTGAATAAATATTCATTTATGGTAACAGAAAAACAATTAAGTGCAAATTGCATTCTAAGCTACAATTTGTTGTCATACATCAACACACACACTTGCACTTACAAGAGTGAAAGGGAGGGAAGCAAGCGATAAGTGAATACGTGTGCTAAAAATCATACGATGTCCATAACAAATAACAAGCGCCTGGAAAGTCTGAGATAGAAAACTAGCAAGAGCAAGAAATTCTGTTAGATTTCTATACAAAAGAGTACACACACACACACACACACACACACACACACACTACATACATACATACATACATATACTTATGTATGAGTGGCTGCAATTCAAAAGTATAATAATGCCAGAATCAGCAGATCGCTGTCAAACGAAAGCTTTTTAAATATGGCGCATAAAGAGCTCTGTGTTGTGAGCACGCCAACAACAGCTGTTTGTAAACGATAAAGAGAGGGAGAGAACGTGTGTGTGTTTGTAAGAGCAAAAGAGGCAAAGGCATGGCAATGTAAGGTAATCATATTTAACAATAAAAGAAAACCGGCAATTTCTTGACGAAACAAACTTTTTGTTGTTGAGCTTCCATAAATTTTAACGGTTGAACTTGCAGCATTTGATAAAAGATTAATGCCTTGGTATTGAACTTGAAATATGTTGACGTAGACCCACAGCAGACGACAATGCGCATTGCGTGAAGAGAGCGAGAAAAGCAATAGTGTATGTGTGTGTGCGTATGTATTTTGCGAATTTGTGTTCGTGCATGATAAATGAGCAGGAAATTAATAAATGAGCATCACGTTGCAATAGCGTGGCGTGTCGCGTTCCTCGTTCCGTTTCATCTCTTTAAAAACAAAATCAACTTAATTTCGACACAATTTACTAATTGGTTTATTAATCTGTACATTAAAAATTGCAATTAAAGCTGTGTGTGTGTGTGTGTGCTTGCTCCCAACATTTAATGTTAATTATACTATAAAGTACATACAAATGTATATACATATGTATTTGCATATCTCATACATATTAATACAAGCAATTAACAAAACAAACTAATGTCAATTGCATTTAAGCTTTTCGAAATAAACTAATAAAAATCGGCAATGTTTACATTGTCTTCAATGAGTTCATTGGCCGCTTTCAACGGAACAAAGTATAAAATGTATTTAGGTGTTTATGTCTACTGCAAAAGTAAATAATTATTCAATTTCGCTGTTCTTTCAATTTACATACATACATGCGTACATACATATAGAAAAGGGAATTGTAGAAATTTAACAAGAAATTTTTGGACATATCAAAGTTCAGTTGTCAATAACATTATTATTACTATTCCGATAAGTTTACTATATATTGATAAGAATGTGTGTGTACAGCAGGTGTCCAACAGGTGTTCACATACATATGTATGTATGTATGTAATTAAGTATTGTATATATTAATATATTATACATGTGCTTCAGGTTTTTGGTTTTTAGCATTTATTTTTAAGTTAAAACGCCCCAAGCGATCTTCAAAAGTCTTTAGGTACCCCTTCGCATTGTATCTATGAATGTGATTTTTTTTTTTTGTGTTAACCTTCATGTATAGACATTTTGACCGTTAAACTATAGCCTTCACACAAAGTTAAAGTAGAGCTTTAAAAATCACTCAAAGATTTATGAGCTCTATTTATGATTTTTTTTTTTCAATCTATTCGAAATGCAATTAAAGCACTTTTGGTCATTTTTTTTTTTAGGTTGTGTCGAAAAATTGAGTAAAGATCTGATTGCAGTGCTGATTGAAAAATCGCAAATAATGTAGTATATGTTTTTTTTTAGTCTCTTCACTATGGGGCCACGCGTTAATGTTTTTTTTTTTCATGGTTTACGTAAACACTTGCAGCGAAATCCTGTCGCAAAGACAATATGAAAATATGATAAAAAACACTAACCTGTTTTCTTCACAAAGTTAATAAACTTTCAAAAGTTGATTTTTGTTTTGTTTTCTTTTGGTTGACGGAAAATGAAAAACTGTTTTTTTAATATTTCGTATTTTCTTTTACACTTGATGTATGCTTATTGTGTTAGCTCGCTAACACGTCTGCACACTTTACGTGTTCAACTGAAACTAAGAGCAGCAATGTGAAATTGTAAAGCTTTTAAATGAAATCGAGCGAATCTATAAGCACAATTCTCTTTGCATGTGTTCTTTACGTTTTACTGATATTGCAATTTGCAAAATAGACGCACATGAAAAAACACAAAGAGAGAGAGAGGAAGAGAGAGCGTGCGAATTATTAGAAGATAACAATAACATGATCACGATGTATGTAAATGTATAAATTTCTTAAAGGACTGCGCAAAATTTGCATATAGAAAATATATATGTAAGTACTCGAAGTATTCAAAGGTAATTGAATGTTTTTGGTTACGTAAACAAAATTGAGCGACTAATAGGTCAATTATATGCCGTTATTTAGAAGTCTTAACAATCCATTCATTTTAAATATACTTGAAAATGAATTTTGCTCTTTATTTCTTCTGTATGTATGTATGTAAATGCATGCATCTTCCATACAAAATTTACACACATACAAACATAATATATATGTATAAGTATTTGTGTATAGTATTAACCATAGGTAATTAAAATTGACAAACATTTAACTTAATCTTTGATAGAGGTTCAGAGTACTATTCCTATTAATAATTAATTTATCAATATTTAACAATTTGGATTAATCTTTTGTACTTTGATACTGATACATGTTAGTCATATAGTCATATAGACTATTTAACAACACTAAGCCATACACACACGTGTGTTCATAGAAATAGCAGTGCTTAGGACCTACACGTTTTAAACACGTTTTTATAGCAGCTTCATGTATTTCATTTTATATCACTTTTGGGGTAACTCAATATTTTAGCGAATATGGATAATAACATAAAAAAAAACAAAGATCCATTACGATATTCATTGAAATAGCAGTGCTAATAAAATTAAAAAAAGCTTATAAATAACTAAATCCTACTAAATTATGATTAGATAACAACCTAATATTATTTTGTTATGTAGCCTTTATTGGTTATTACAGTCTCACATCTATGTGGCATGGAGTCCACCAAGTCCTTGCAACGTTTGCAGGAAATCTGGCTACATGCCTTCTGCACAAATTGCCAAAGCTGCAGCTTAGAAGTCGGGGATTTCTTGGCAACATAACGCTCTATGTCCCCCCATAAATTATCAATTGGATTTAAATCCAGGGACTGTGATGGCCATGGCATTACATTAATTTTTTTCTTGGCTAAACCACTGCTTAGCCAATTTACTGTTGTGTATAGGATCCTGCTGAAAAGTTCATATTAAGGGAATTTTATCCTGAGCATACGGCAGCATAAGGTTTTTCAATATATTTATATAAACGTATTGGTCCATGATCCCATCGATCATATGTATGGGACCCATTCCAATATATGAAAAACATGCCCATACCATGATTTTAAGGCCACCACCAAATGACACGACCTTAGACTTATCGGGACCAAAGAATATTACGCCATTTCGTTAGAGATCAGTTCACGTGGCTTTTGGCAAATTCCAACCTGGCTTTCAAATTTGCATCCATCAATCTTTGGCGAATAGTCACATCACTGATTCCCAAACTCAGATCCGCTTTTATATTCCTTGAGGATGCAAAAGGATTAGCTTTGCTGTAGCGGATTATGCGTCGGTTCTCTACAATTGTGGTTTTCCGCATCGCACCACGATTTTCGGTCTTCAAATCATAATTTATGGCATTGTAAACCACATTGGCCGAACATTCTAAGAGGCTCTGAATTTCTTTATACGTTTTACCCTCCTTTCCAAGCTTAAGGATTTTTTCCCTTTCTCCCTTGGAGCAGTGAGGTCCTCTACCTACTGAAATGACGTTTTTTTATGGTAATAATATATTGTCGTCTATATTACAATAATGAACGTAATTTAACTCACTTTTCACAATTTTACACAAATTTTCAACAGTTTTCGTTAAAGAAAATCAAAAACTGCTATTTCAGTGAACAACTTAAGCTTTATGCACATGTGTTTTTTTTTTCATATCTCTATATTGCACATTTTACAAAAACAATGTGCAAGCGATAAACAATCAAAAAGGAATATTCAAAAAAAAAAAAAACCGTTATATAGTTTTGCTTCTGTTACACACTGTTATTTCTATGAACACAGCTGTACATGCATAACATATGTATGTATGTAAATATTCGTCATAAGCTTTCTGGTCAAGCTGGGTAAATATTTACATACAAATGTTCATAGCCATGTGTTCCCGCATAACCTTATTTTCAGAAGAAAATCTAATACATTTTTCATTGTTAAAGTTTGGAAAAACATTTTGCGATTATAAAACTATTTAATCGAAAGGTGTATTCAAAAAAAAATTTCATATGTTATTTAATAATTATTTTTTAGTAAACTTTCTTGCATTCGTATGTTTCCGGCTGCTTTTAAATATTTTGCAATGCCTGCTTGAGTGACTCCCAAAGATTCAGCGAGCTCTTCTTGGGTTTGGCAACCATTTTTCATTGAGTAATCTTTTCAGTTCGTCATCTTCAAAATTTTTTGCCTGCTCAGGACGTTCTGCGTCTTTCAAGTCAAAATTGCCACTTTTAAATCGTGTGAACCACTTTTGGCACGTTCGCTCAGCAAGAGCATGTTCACCATAAGTTTCCACCAAAATAAGATGACTTTCGGCAGCAGTTTTCTTCATATTGAAGTAATAAAGAAGAACTCCCCGCAAAAACACTTTATCAGGCACAAACTTCGACATCACAAAATAATTTCGTTAAAGTTTTAAATTAATGACATATACTGAAACAGATGCACAATAACAATAGTTTTCCAGTGGAATAGTCATACGGCGACATCTCTTAGCAAACCATCTTTTAGCACGAATTAAGTAATCATAGATAACACATAATACAGTCGAGTCTCGATAATTCGATATTTTTTACGAATTATGGAGTATTTCGAATTATTTTCAAATTATTTATTGAATTTCATTTCAAGGGAACAGAAATGTTTTCGAATTATTGAGAATTTCGAATTAACGGGGTGCGAGTTATCACGACTCGACTGTATAAGAAATTGGAAATACAAATTTTTTTGTATAATAACGAAATGTATTTACATTTGAAGTGTATTAAACACTTCGGCGAGCACATAAGAATATTTTATAGCTTATTATTGTTATGCTAACAACTTAAGTTTTGGCTAGTTAGATAAGCTTAACAATCAACTTCGATTAGCATTTGCACATTTTTATGATAAAAACAGCAAAAATACAATAATAAAAAAAAAACAAAACAAAACAAAAAACATGTTCTTGTCTTCTATAAAAAAAAAATACTGATGAGACTATTTATTTACTGTCTGACTATTTCCATATCGTATAACGAACAAACATAAACGAAGAACTAGGAAAAGATTTAAGCGATATGCGATTACGATAAAAAGAGAAAATGGCAAACACAGTTCGTACAGTTGCACTCGGCCAAATAGACAATGTGAGTGAATGAACCAATAAAATGCGCATTGTAAATGTTGCGTGGAAAATTCTAAGGCGGCAATTGAACTGTGAAGTCAAATTGATTAATCGCGATTTAGAATAGATAGTAGCGGCAGCTTTACACATATTTATTAACTATTAAGCCCTATTCTTATGTGGGTAACATTCTCAAAGGTAACGTATGATTCGATGATTCTCTCAATGAAGGGGATGAAATGGAAACCTTAATCTTGCGTCATTCAATGTACTTTCGTACATACATATATGATGTCACTGTGTAAGTTTTGGCGCACGTCAGAAATTTGTGGAAAACAACACGCTAATCTATTAATCATTTAAATAGCAATTTTTATATATATAAATATTTTTTTTTTTTGCCTGTATGGCATGTTCTTTTAATCGGAATTACCGAATGCTGAGCGCGTGCACTTTTTGCCGCGAGCGGCTTTTGGAATGTTGCAAAAATGTATGTATTTTAAATGTTGCATCAATTTTGGCATTGTGCAATGTCAAGTAATAAATATTATATATGTATATATTGTAAATATAACTTACTTCTTCAAGTATTAATAAAAGTTAAACACAGCTCTGAACTTGAATCTATTTAAATATGTTGTTACTAAATTATTTTGTGTTTATTGTTAGAGATGTGTATTCCATATGTTACTATGATATCGAAATTGTAAGTCGATAAAAACATATGTTTTTTAGATAATATCGATATCTACGAATGACAAACAAACAAAATGCAATAAAACAAATTCTCAAAGAAAAACAACAAATTTAGCATTTAGGCATAAAAATATAGTTAAACATAAAAAATACTTTTAAAAACTAAAAAAAATAAGTTTAAAAATATATATAAATAAATGTATGCAAGCACAAATTTTTTTTTATTGGCATAACATTTGTTTGCGTCAACTGTTAAAAACAAACAGTTTTTAAAATTTTGTAAGTCTCGAAAGGATAATAATAATCAAGTAATATTTAGATTCTAGATAATATCGTTTTTTTTAATTTTTTTTATCACAACAGACGCTAAGCTCATCCATTAACTGCAACAATGACTCAAAGCAAGCAATTGGATATAATCTATAAAGCTGAGGATAAAAATAAAAAGTTAATACATTTTATACACAAATCGCCAGTATTGCGTGTAGTATTGCATGGCATGTCGGATCTGATCAACACGCGTCTCTCACGTGAAGCCTTAGATATTTGTTTAGAGCTCATTGAGGCGGGTGTACATCCAAAGGCATTGGCTAAAGTTGTATTATATATTCTTGATATTAAAGAACAACATTTCGAGAGTGGAATTCGAATATAAACATTTATATATTTGTTTTGCTGATGCATTATACTCAATTATCAAATATATGTACGTGTCCGTAGATAAGACTTATCAGGTCTACTCATAGAACCTGCAGACCTAAGATGTCTAGACAATGCTTCCGCTCAAAATAATCCATGGCAGGTGCATTTTAGTTTGTGTTTGTGGACGCTATCATCATAATGTAACTAATATGTATGTATATTTTTTTTTATTTATTATATTTTGTTTATATTAATAAAGAAATCGTTAATCATGAAATAAATAAAGTTTACCACATCGTCTAATATTTTTTTTTTATTCTTAAATTAATTAGCAGCTAATTTTACTTCTTAACGAACTTTACATATTTGACATCCTCGGGTGTTAAATCTTTATCACCCCAGCCCCAAATTTCATGCGATCCATCACCAGTACGACGCACACGACGTTCAATTGTCTCGGATGCAACTGTTTTAAGATCGTAGGCCCATCCGATCTTGGCAAAGAAATCAATGAAAGCTGTAGTCATATTTAGCGAATATTTGCCAAATTCAGCGGTCTTGTAATCCCAGGGGAATACATGATGATAGTTATGCCAGCCTTCGCCTAAAGCGAGTATTGCAACAGAAATATTCTCCGATGGATTAATGAATCTATAAAAAAAATAAATAAAATATATGTAAAAAAGTCTTAGATAAATAGAAACAAGATCGTAGCTTGATCAACTTACTTATCGTAGGGACGACCACCGAATTTATGTGCTGCACTGTTCACTAGCCAAGTGACATTCAGAATGAAACACCAACGGAACATTGTGGCAACAAACCAAGCATTCACCAAAGTCTCATTCCAGAAGTACATGGGAGCCAATGTTGGTAAAATGAAACAAGCCAATGGCATAAGAATAGCGTAATATCTAAAAATAAATAGAAAGAAAGAAACGTTTTAGATTAAGCAATAGATGATAAAAAAGAATTGCATAATACTTACTTCTTTTGGAACATCAAAATGGGATCAGCACGCAGATCAGAGATATCAACACCCTTGCCCTTGGCTTTCACCTCAGGATGCTTCTTGCACAATAGCCAGCCAATGTGTGAGAAGAAGAAGCCGCGTGTAGCATTATGTGGATCAGCATCAGTTTCCGAATATTTATGATGTACACGATGATCACGTGCCCAATGATAGGCAGCATCCTGGAAGGCAACAGTATTGAAGAGTACCAAAATGACACGCAATGGCCATTTGGCTTTATAGGAACGATGCGCCCATAGACGATGTGCGCCAGCAGTAATGCTTGTACCAGAAATAAATATCCACCATATAGAGCAGCTAAATGTAAATAACCGAAAAGTATTATATTACGCCAAACTAATTTCAATTTTCGTTTTTCGGCCTTCTTCAATTTAGTAATATCAACATTTAATGCTCCATCAATTGTATCTGCATCGCTTTCAAAGAGTACTCCTGTCTCCTTTGAGCTGCCATTATTTACTTTACGCAACACTTGTAACACTTCATCACAATCTGATTCTACTTCAGGTCTGGTAACTACGTTGGGCGGCATTTAGATAGATAATCTGTAATATGATGTTGTATATATAGATTATATAATTTATAGCAATCAGTCTACGTCTACATTGTAATCAATGTCTGATCCTTAAAAATGATTTATTAAATAAAAAAAAAATAAAAATAATAATAATAATAAAGTTCTTAAAAGACCGACTACGTGACTTAATGCTACAAATTTAGTTTTCTACAATATCTAATCGAAATTTCCGTTGCATGATTTGTATCTGGCTCGTGACAAAAACCTTATTAATTGCAGTTTCCGTTCAAGTTAAGAAATTTTGTTATTTTCGTACTAATTTTTTATCAGTGTATAGTATTATCATTATTATATCGTTTCTGCATCCGTTTGATATTATTAATTTTTATCTAGTTTAAAGAGTTCTACGTTGAGAAATATGTTTGTACTATGTAATCCATAGGATATGATGCAAATGTATGTAATGCTCAAAAAGATGCGAGGCAGATCTAGGAAAGCATATTTTTTCTTACTTACGATCAATGGTAGTGACAATTATTGAACAATCTAAGTCTGATTGATCCCCTAGATAAGTATGAAAGCTATGCTTAAGTTATTTTCAAATTTTCTTAATATGCCAATAGAATTGTTCAGCGCATGCGTACCGGGTATATTTTAGTCGACTGTTGCTTTCTTACTTTTTCTCGGATTAGTAGAACAGAAAATAATTGAGGGAATTTTTAAAATAATTCTCAACAATGTTGCAGCAATTATCGTTCCGACGAATTGAAATATATATATATTTTATATTAATTCTCTATTGATTTCTAGACAAGATGCGACACTAACAAGCTTAAGAGTCTAACTGTTAAATTTACATGCAGCGAAAACTTCTTTTGTATCATTTCACTAATGATGATTATTTTTTTCAAGAGCTTGACGAAATATTTTGATTAATCAACAATTAATTCTAATACTCATATATCAAATTGAAATAAAAAAAATTCTTATCAGCAGACGCACAGACACCGTACAGCATTTGCATTTACTCTTATATTCAAAAGCATATTCAAAACTAATCATACGAATTATGAATATTAGAATTAGTAACGTTGCGAAATATATAAAGTGTAGTCGTCAGCTGATCTTTGTGATTTATATCCTGTAATTTTGTGGATTTATAAAAATTGACTTTAATTTACAGAGATCCGATTTTTATAATTGCGAAACAAGCTGAATAGATAACGTTCAACACCTTTAGTTCGACTGAACTAAGCAATAGCTTAGAATTAGTGATACACAAGAATATGATTTTCCATATTTCATGGGTAAATTTCTTATGAATATTACAATTTTTGTCTATATAAGCATCATAAATATTCATAGCATTCGCGAAGGTGATAAAATTTAAAAATAAAAATTTCTAGTTAATTGCAAAAATAAACATTTTGCTGTTTTCTTTTTTTTTTTTGTTAATTTGTTAAGTCTACGATTCGATTATTTTGTACTTTGATTATATGGCGTGAAAATCATATTCAAGTGGGATCATGATTCAAAAATTCATGTGGATCTGATTAAGCAAACGCGACCGGATGCATCTCATATTATGGCTGTTGTTAGGTGTGAGTCATAAGATCAGCATTAGATGCTGATCCTACAAACAATATTTTGTTTTTATTCATTGAGCTGATAATAAAAGCGCCATCTAACGGAATTGTAAAGCTTAAAATAAGCTTTTAAATTACATTTTCGTTATAATAGTGTATTTAAATAATTTAACAAATTCAACTTAAGTCAGTTCTAAATTGTATCTGGGTTCGTTCTTATGTAGTATATACACAGCTTCTTTTCTTTTCTTTTTAAAGAATCTTTACATTGTGTTGTGTTTACTCTGGTTTCTTTGGCTCATTATCTTTCACTTCAGGCGATTTTTTACTGCTCTTTTTATCTTTTTTTTCTTTTTCCGCCACGATAACTGCAGCTTCTTCCTGTTGCTTTTGCTGCTCTTTTACAGCTGCTGCCTCAGCGACATCCTCATCATCCCAATCTGCCATTGATCTTTCACGTTTTAACCAAGAACGCGTTGTGTCCGCCTTAAACGCTGCAAATACAAAATAAAAATTTCTATTATCAGCAAGAAAAGTAAATTACATATGCGAAAACTTACTTTGATTGAACCACTTGATGCCGTTCTGCATATCATCGATG
>JBAMBR010000399.1:2500-14173 GCA_037044475.1 Zaprionus obscuricornis | reverse complement strand
GATATAGATATAGATATAGATATAGATATAGATATAGATATAGATATAGATATAGATATAGATATAGATATAGATATAGATATAGATATAGATATAGATATAGATATAGATATAGATATAGATATAGATATAGATATAGATATAGATATAGATATAGATATAGATATAGATATAGATATAGATATAGATATAGATATAGATATAGATATAGATATAGATATAGATATAGATATAGATATAGATATAGATATAGATATAGATATAGATATAGATATAGATATAGATATAGATATAGATATAGATATAGATATAGATATTAGTATAATTGAATCATAATTACTACGTATTATGTATATATGTGTCCTTTATTTATACATAAATATATATACTTATACCAGATGGTATTTATTTTGTAATATGTTCCAATGTCTGTTTTGTCAGCTCAATTCTGGGTATATCCCACTTATCAATTTACACAGCACATTCCATTCCAGGAATCATATTAAACATTGTTTTACCCTTTCTTACAAATGTTTATTTGATACTGACACCGAGAGCAGTTGACGATGTGCAAGAGAAAGAGATAGCGAGAGAGAGAGAGAGAGAGAAAGAGAGAGACAGAGAGAGTGAAAAAGATAGAAGGTAGGCAAAGGTAATGATGGTAGGGAAAAAGTAGAGTTGAGGGAAAAGTGTGTGGGATGCGCAACCTTGTAATGTTTTGATAGTACAAAATAAACGATAATGATAATTGATAATGATAAAACGTTGCTTGTGCTGAAGCTGCCACCCTCAACAACAACAACAACAGAAACGACGACGAATCTCGACGCTGCTGCTGACGTTAATGTTGATGCTTACGCTGCTACTGATGCTGTTTGCTCTGCTTGAGACTAACGCTCGCGCTTATGTTCATACTGATGCGTTGACGCTGGCGTTGATGCTGGCGCTGTTGCTGCCGCTTACGTTGTCGGTTGATGACAATGTTGCGCTTGATTGACATTCGCTCACCGCCTTCCCTTTTAAAAGGTGGAGAAGCACAGCGCCCAAAACAAAAGCGAAACTGTGAAGCGAGTCAAAAATACAAAAAAAAAAAAAAAATCTCGAATTGAAATACAAACGAAAAACTTTTTCACTGGCGATTTGCCGCAAAGCAAATAAAATCAAATCTGAATAAGTGGCAGATACGCACAAAAATAGAATAACAGCGACGGTGACGGACAAACAGTTTTGCGACAACTGAACGTCGGACGTCGAATAGCGGCACATAGCGGAAAGTGAAGCTTCAATGACCAGGCCATGATTAATACTTGTTAGTTAAGTTGAAATTAGAGATCACAAAGAGTTTACGATCACAGCATGACAATTTGATAACATACTTATATACTCTATATAAATATATAGACTATATAGACTATATAGTATATATGTAGATCTATTTGTGCACTTTAAAATGATTGACAAATTGCAAAAAATGAAATTGAAATTGAAACTGTGAGTGAACTGCGTAGAATTTTAAGTAAACTATGAAATGAGTCGCAAGTGATCAAAAGCAAACATACATATATACATATGTATGTGTACTATACAGTAGAATCCGGTTATAACGACTCTACTTATAGCGTTCGTTCGGTTATTGCGATGAAAACTCGAAGGATTGTTTTATCTCCATACAAACTTATACATACAAACTCCTTTTGATTACTTCGTCTTCTGGGTATAACGACGTAAAATCGTGGATCCCTTGAAAGTCACTATAACCGGATTCTACAGTATATATATATATATATATATATTCTTGTTCAGTCTAGTGTAGACTGCAATTTCAACGATTTTTATATTTTTTTTATTAAGAGATCAGCAAAAGAATAGCTGTGTATGTAGAGCTATATTTTTATCTACATTTATGGACAAATATTGATTCCTGATCAATCTGATGTTTCACATAAAATGTTAAGTCAGTCATGAATCAGTACAGATTGCAAAGTACTAAGCCTCAGTTTATGATCAAAGATTAGCTACATATTTTCTATAGTCAACATATAGATAAATATTGATTTCCGTTTTGTCTGGCATTATGTTAATATTGATTCCTGATCAGGCTGATGTTCCACATAATAGGCTGACATCATGAGTCAGTACAGATTGCAAAGTACTTAGCCTCAGCTATATTTTTGTATAGTCAACATTATATACAAATATTGATTCATGATCAGTCTGTCATTTTATTAATACTTGTTGTAGTTTTAATTGCATTTTCATGGAAACAGAAAATTTGCAAAAAATATAATTATTATTATACAGTTATACCCAATATGCCAAACTACTAATTTTGGACATGGAAGGTTGATATCTGGATATTTATAGATGACATTTTTGTATCTTCAATATAATGATTTTATTTATTCCTAATCAGTCTGGCATGATAATTCAGACCTTCTATAGTATCAATTGTTTTTCAGATATACTTGAAACTATTTTATTATATACATATATAGCTAGATGTCATTCCTAACTTTTTTTAAATACGAATGGTTTCTGTTTCCTGAAATAAAAAACAATTGTTTGACTATAAGTTATAGAATTTTCTTGTATTATTCTATTTGATTTTTTCTTTACTATTAAACATTAATCATATTTTATAATACATATAGTATATATTTGAATATTACAGTTATTACAAGATGTCACCCAAAGACGGCATCGGAGGCATCGATTTATCCAAGCATAATAATAATAATAATAAATATACATTAAATCATGCTGCAATGTCACCAACACAATTAGGAACACCAAAAGGTGATGTGGCTAATGATAAGACAACAACAACAACAACATTGGCAGCAACAACAGATAAGATAAATGCCACAACAGATACATCAACAACAACAACGACAACAACAGGATCGCAGCCATCACGCACTTGGCGTGAAAAATTGCGTTTGGTTGCAAATAATATAACGGTAGAGCCAATACTTGCCGCCTACATTATGCCCAGTGTCCTTTCCAATTTGGCAACACAGAATTTAAATTTGGAGAAAGCTTGTCGGGTTAATATGGCATATGGTGATGAGATTTGTGATGCACTAACACGTCGCCAGACAGCAAACTATACACTGTAAGTGTAAATTAAATTAAATGATTGATTGATTAATCAATTTGTATATTTATTTTTTTTTTTATTTTTATAGCGAAGAGGAGACTGTGCAACAAATGGTTGCACGCATGGCTGCCTGGAAAACGGTTATACAATCATTGTTTCCCTGCCTATTGATACTGTTTTGGGGCTCATGGAGTGATCGTCATCGTCGACGCAAGCCATGCATCCTAATACCAGTTGTTGGTGAATTTCTTGGTGTGGTTGGCCTCATGCTATGCGTTTACTTTGAGAATGCACCCATGGAGGCGGCGGCTCTAACAGAAGCAATATTTCCATCACTTAGCGGCGGTTGGTTTACCATGCTAATGGGTGTATTTAGCTATATAGCGGATATAACCACAGAAGAGGAGCGTACATTACGTATTGGTATACTCAATGTATGCTTCTCGGTGGGTGTGCCCATTGGTATGGCATTCAGTGGTGTACTGCTCAAGTAGGTTGCATTGCTTATATGTACATAGTAGTATGTAATATTAGGAAACTGTTGAATTTTTTCAATTTTTTTTTATATTATTTTCCCATTTTTAATTTTTGTTTTTTTGTTTTTTTTTTTAGGCAAATTGGTTTCTATGGCGTTTTCTCGATATCGGCAGCATTTTATGTTTTGGCTTTTGTTTATGGTTTCTTTTTCCTTGATGAGCCAGTGGCACGTCCCGAAAAAACAGTGCCACAGAAAAGTCTTTTAGCCGATTTCTTTGACAAGGAGCATGTGGTGCAAACGTTTCGTGTCGCATTCAAAAAAGGCGAAAATCAACGTCGTCAACGTGTTATACTTCTAATGATTGTCGTTATGGTTATCATTGGACCATTGCATGGTGAAATGGCCGTAACATATTTATTTACACGTTTCCGTTTCAATTGGTCCGAAGTGGAATTTAGTTTCTTTTCAACATATGCCATGTTCACGGGTCTCATCGGTGTCATCTTTTGCGTGGGCATCCTCTCACACAAATTGGAAATTGACGATGCTTTGGTTGGTGTACTTTCGAGTACTTCGAAAATTTTGTCATCCTTTGTCTATGCATTCGCTACGCTACCGTGGCATATGTATTTGGGCGGTTTAGTTGAGATTTTTAATGGTACTGCATTTATTGCAATGCGTTCCATTGCCACCAAATTGGTATCCAAAGATGAATTAGGTAAAGTTAATTCACTATTTGGTGTTGCTGAAGCCTTAATGCCCATGGTCTTTGCACCAATGTATACAACATTGTATGCGGCCACATTGCGTGTATTGCCTGGTGCATTTTTCTTACTTGGCGGCGGACTTACCATGTTCTCTGTGGGCATCTTTCTGTAAGTATAAGTGACTAAGATAGAGGATAAACAATTTTTAACTTTAATTGTTTCATTTCTTTTGTCTGGCACAGCTGGATGTATCGCTTTCAGGTGCGTCAACGTCGCAAGGCAACAACTAATGATACAGAACGTGGCTCATTCCGTGAGACAAATGGCAATATTAATACTATTGAAGCTTTAGCATTGGCCAGTGAGGCTAAGGGTCAGCTGAATGGTATTGTGGCCAATGTGATACATGAATCCTTAGAGCATGCAGAAACTACAACAGCAGCAGCAGCAGCAGCAGCAACAACAACAGCAGCCGGAACACCAGCAGTGACACCAACGCCAACGCGGCAGAATGGCATTGAAAATCTTGCTTATGTACAGGATGCACTCGATGCTAAGGTTAAGGATGCCTAAAGATGCCGTTTTTGTTTGCTGTAACCTAGCCTCCAATTAAAAAAATTTCCCGTTCCATATTTCCTTACCTCTACTATTTTATATTTATGATATGCATTATGTTAATTTTTACCTCGCTCCCGATACTTTTCCATATTATAATCACACTGCGAATTCATTTTCCTGTGATTTTCCTAAATTCCAAAAATTTCCCTCAAAACTCGGTTGTCCAGGTTCACGTATTATTTGTACCTAAAATATAAAAAAAAAACAAAAAATCAAAAAAAAAAACGTATTGTACGATCTGTATATTTGATAGTTTTAAGTTTCCAAAAAACAAAAATATTGTTTATCGATTTTGAAAAATTTTTTTTCGCAAAATGTTTTTTTTTTTCTTCTTCTGTTTTTAATAATTTTATTTTTATTTTATTTTATTTTTTTTTGCTTAGCATTTAAGGCTGTAAAAGTATTGAATAAATTAAATAACGTCCAATCGGCAATTGACCTTTTGACACAAGGTGACATATGCTTGGCTGACTGGCTGAGCGAGGGGTAGAGACAGAATATTGTTCAGGATATGCCGGAACAATGTAACGCCTATTCGTGTATATTGAACACTGTAATCAGTTTTCGTGAGTGCAAAGCGCAATGACATTTACATTATTGCAAAGTGAGGCAACGGTGTGGTGCAGGGGCGAAATTGGATCTGTCGGACTTAACTGTTGTCCTGTTATACTGTTGCTGCTGTTGCTGGTCATCGACTGGCCTATCGCCATTGACTTCCTGTGCACCAGGAAAGTGGACAACGGCCGCACAATTGGTTTGCTCATGTTGCTGATAATTGTCGTTTGCGTTGCACAAAACGGATGCGTGCTATTTAGTACATGCCACAGGATGCAAGGTATATTAGCTGTGGGAAACAGCAAATAGTAGCAGATGTGTGAAATAAGGAGTAGAAATAGTAGAAGAAATAAGAAATAGATTTTGTAGTGGAAATATTAGTAAAAATAATAATGGAAATATTAGTGGAAATAATAGTAGAAATAAGTAGTAGAAATAGTAGCAAAAATAGTAGTAGAAATGGTTGTAGAAATAGTAGTAGAAATAGTAGTAGAAATAGTTTTAAAAACATTGGTAGAAATAGTAGAAAAAATCAGTAGTGGAAATATAAGTAAAATAAAGTAGTAGAAGTAGTAAAATAGTGGAAATTACCATGGAAATAGTAGTTGAAATAGTAGTAAAAATAGTTTTGAAAATATTGGTAGAAATAGTAGTAATAATAGTAGTTGGAAAAGTAGTACAAATAGTAATAGAAATATGTATTAGAAAGAAGTAATAAAAATATAAGTTAAAATATATTGTAGAAATAGTAGAGGAAATAGTAGTAGAAATAGTAGTAGCAAGTAGTAGCAAATAGTTATTGTTGTATTGCGAACAAGTAGTAGAAATATATGTTGTCCAAGTTGTAGGGGAAATAGGTAATAAAAATATGTAGTAGAAATAATAATCAGAAATAGTAGTAGAAAAAATAGTAGACATTGTAAAAGAAAAAGTAGTTTTAAAATAATAGTATAAATATTATTAGAAATAGTAGTAGAAATACTAGTATAAATAGTAGTAGAAATAGTGGTAGAACTACTAGTAGAAATAGTAGTAGAAATAGTAGCAAAAATAGAAGTGGAAATAGTAGTAGAAATTGTAGTAAAAATATTGTTGGAAATAGTAGTAGAATCTTATCTAGTGTATACAAGATTCATTGTTTGACTTTTGAAACTGCCAAACGGCGATGTCATCTCTGCTGTTGCCATTTGGCGACCGCATGTGGCACGTACTGCACTTGACAGGCTCGTGGTGGTAGCGCACAGGCACAGACACTGGTGCATATAGACATACACACATATATAGTCAATATGCATCTGTATATATGCATACATGTATATGTATAAGGTTAAGGGAGCTGCAGTTGGTAGGCGGTAGGCGTGGCATACGCAACATTGCGGAACGTAACGTACGGTATATATGTACATACATATCTATGTATATCTTTGCTGCCTTTAATTACTTTTTCGATATTGACTGCGCGGTTATGCCCCATACGCCCACCTGACCACGCCTACAGCGTCAAAATTTTGCTTTTTGTGTCTTTTTTTTTTTGGGCTGTGTGGCGCCCACTCGATCGGATCAGCAACAGCAACAGCAGCAGCAACAACAGCATTCGGCTGACATGCAGCGACAACATTGAAACTCACCAAAATAACATCCACAGCCTCTGCCAGAGAAATGTGGATGCTGTTAAACAATATTGCTAGCAACATTATTGCAGCAACATGTTGCTGTTTGCTGATGATAGTATTGGCCAGCAACAATGTTTATTACAGGCTTCCATCCATCAATGTCGCTGAGCTGTGTTGTGTTGCTATATTGCTGTGTTGCTGCTGAAATTTGATAGCTTTACTCAAATGATTTTTTGACCCATAAATAATTGGAGTAAACAATGAAATGTTATTCGTATTGGAATTGGAAATGAAATCTTAAACAAGACAACATCAACAACAAGCAGACCATGCACCATGATGATGAAGAGTGGAGTGTGGGAGGGTGTAGGGGTACGGCGTGTGTCTTTAGCAAGTGGGTCATAAATCTATGGTGAGCTGCATTTAATCTGGCTTAAACACGCATTTTCTTGACAATTTCACAGTAAAATCGTTTTGGTTAAAAAAAAAAACAGAAACAGAAACAGAAACATGACTAAAGATGCTTATGCTATGTTCTTTATTGTTCTTTACTATGTAAGCTATCTCGCTCGCTCACACATATACATACACTCGCTGTGTGAGCCTGCAGCTTAATGACAGCGAATAACAACAACAACAATGAGCCGAATAATTAATATGCGATTTTCTCGTCTCGTAACGCTTCAAATGAAATCATTGGAAATTGTAGCCAAAGGAGCAGAGTTTGGGAGGGAAGGTGGGGATCGGGGCACGGGGAATAGGGGGTCAAAATCGGCCAACTATAAATTCACAAATGATAACAGTAAATCAAATTCAAATGCAAACGCAAACATAATACACACACACACACACACAGAGACACACATAGTGAGAGCCACGCACACAGAAATCCCTCAGTGAGAGAAATGAGCAGTGGGAGAAGTATAAGTTTATAAATGAAGTGCCCTGTGGTAGCTAGAGTGGCTGTGGCAGTGCCAGTGGCAGTGGATGGGGGGGTGTGTGTGGCATGCTTGAAGCTTGGTTAGAAACTGGGCATCAAACGAGTTAATGAAGCGTAAGTTACCCAAATAGCCAACAAAAATAACAGTGGAAAAAAAAAAACGAAAATAAAAGGCAGCATAAGCATAGCTCTATCTCGCTCTCACTTCTACTACATGCCACTTCAACACACTATGATGCTAAGGAATGCAGAACGTGGCAGAAAAAGTCAAGCGATTTGACCGTTAAATTCCGTTCAAGTCTAGAGGCATGCAACAAGGCAAAGCAAGGCATGGCAAGGCAAGGCACAGCAAGCTCAATAGGTGACAGACAGTACTGTGTGAAACAGAGAGGCAGAGAGAGAGAGAGAGAGAGACAGGGAGAGAGATAGAGTAAGAGAGCATCACAGGGATCTGTTAAAGAAGCAGCCCGGAAGCCAAAGGCAACTGGCTTCTAAGTGGTTCTATATGTCTAGTATTGCTCGGGGACTTTGCGGCACATATACAGGGAGTGTAAGAGAGAGAGAGAGAGAGAGTGAAAGATAGAAAGAGAGAGATAGAGATACACATGTGTGTATTTCTACATGCCGGAAGCTTATTTTGTCTCTTGACCTCATTCCTGGCTTTGCTTTTTCCGCTTTCGCTGCTGCGTGCTGCGTGCTGCTGCTGCTGCTCCTTCTGCTGCGGCTGCCACTTACACTCCAACTTCTAATTCTACTTCCACTGCTACTTCCACTTTTTCTACTTCTTATTTTTCCTACACTGCCTTCTCTAACATCTCTGCTTCCACTGTCTGCCCCACCAAAGTCTCCTGCTCAGCTTCATCTTCATTTTCATTTTCATCTGCCGCTGCTGCTGTTGCTTCTTCTTTACACTTTCGACCCTTATGCCATAAATGCCAAATGCTAAGTAGTTTCGCTTTTAGTGCAAAATACTCTACACTATTCTATATGCTGATGCTTATTGTTGTTGTTGTTGTTGCTGTTGTTGCCACTTGGCATTTGTTTGACTTTCATATTTAGTTCATGGCAAGGACACAACATACACACACACTCTCACACACACACACACTTTGTGTGTGGCAATAGTTTTATGTTTGTTTCTTTTTTTTTTGAACATGCCACAAGACGTTGCAATGTCTTGCAAAGTGAATTGCAATAGACAACTTGGGGGAATATGTTACCTTTATGGTAGTAAAAACTTAGATATCCTGTAAATTTTATTTGTAGTAAGAAATTTGAGAGCATGAGAAATTGAGAGATTGAGAAATGCATTGATTGTATTTGATTGATTGATTGATTGATTGATATATTGACATATTGCTAGATTGATAAATTGATTTATTGGCTATGTGTTAGATTGATAGATTGACATATTGTTAGATTGATGAATTGATAGAATAATTGATTGACAGATTGTAAGATTGTTAGATTGACATATTGATATATTCTTGGACTGATAAATGCATAGATTGATAAATTGATATATTGTTACATTGACAGTTTGTTAAATTGATTAATTGACATCTGGTTTGATTGAAATATTGATAAATTGTTAGATGGATAAATGCATAGATTGATAAATTGATAGACTATTTGATTGATAGATTAGCAGAATGATTGACAGAATGATTATTATTTTGTTGAACTAATAAATGAATTTTCCATAGATTATTAGTTTGACAAACTGTTAGCTTGATAAATTGATATATTTATAAATTGATGTATTTATATTTTTTTTATTGATAGTTCGATGGAGTCATAGAAATATAGAAATATACTTAGATTCTCATGCTAGTGATAAATATATTGTTTCGTTTGTTAAAAATGATTAATTGATGGAGTTAACGATGGACAAACGGACAGATAGACGGGCAGACAGTGAAATAGACAGACAGACAAGCATATAGAAAAACGGAGGCAGTTCGATGGACAGACAGACATCTAGATCAACTGACAGACAGAAGGACAGACAGACGGACAGACAGATGGACAGACAGAAGGACAGATAGCGAAAAAGACATGCACAGAACCGATGACAGTTCGACGGACAGACATCCAGACAGACAGATATTGAGACGAACAGACTGATGAACAGACGGAGAGACAGACAAAACAGACAAAACAGGCAAACAGACAGACAGACAGACAAGCATACTGACGGACGGAGACAGTTTGACGGACAGACAGATAGACTAACTGACAGACAGACGGACAGGCAGGAACAGACAGACAAACAGACAGACAGGCAGATGGACAGGCAGGGAAAGACAGACGGATAGACGCACGGACAGACAGACAGACAGGCAGACAGACGGGCAGAAAGACAGACAAGCATACACACAAACGGAGACAGTTCGACGAACAGACAGGCATCCGGGAAGAAGGACAAAAAATCAGATAGACAGACGGACAGACAGAGGGGAAGACAGACGGACAGACGGAGACAGTTTGAAGGACAGACAGACAGACAGATAGACAAACTGATAGAAAAACGAAGAGACAAAACGACAGAAGGACCGACAGATGGACAGACATGCAGGCAGGCAGAGAGACAGACAGAGACATAGACAGATAGAAGGACAGACAGACTACAACAAATTGTTGCTGAACAAGAATATATAGTACACACTTCATGGTGTCATTATACGCTCGTCTACGCTTATGGTTACCGGGTATAAAAAAACCTCATAAAGTTAAACTCGCAATAAATTTCACTAAGCGTTGCTATTGATGTGCCATAAAACTAGCTGCATTTCGTTTTTGCATATGAAAACTATATCGTGTAGCAGTATATATACATCTATATATATATCTGATATATGTATATTATATGTAGCTATGTGCCAGCATCAAATTAATGAATACTTATTGCAATGCGAGCAAAACTCATTATGAATATTGACAAATAGAATTGAAATGCAACATTTTTATTTATGCATTTTTATTGTCTGACATTTGTTTGATGGGAATATAGTTTAAAGGTTGATTTTCAATATTTGTTTATGATATATAAATATCGATATATTTAAATATATATATATACATATATATATATTTAATATATAAAAATAAATATTTACTCACACATCTGCACATATTTATGACATGCTGCCAATTTTTTTTTTTTTTCTTTTTTATTTTCATTTTTATTTTCATTTTTTTTTATTATTTTTAATTTTATTTATTTTTTTCTTTCATTTTATTTTATTTTATTTTATTTTATTTATTGTTGTTGTTGTTCTGAAAAAATATTTATACCTTAACATTTATGCAACGTTTATTTTACGAGTATTTCATATTACTTTTTTTTTTCTTTTTTTTTGCATTTTCTATTTTCCATTTGCACATTTTTCATTATTTTGTTGCTGGCCATCAGTCTGCAACTGCAACTGCTGTATGCTGCAACTGCTGCTGTCTGACTCTCTCTCTATCTCTCTCTCTTTCTCTCTTTCACTCTCTCTGTCTCTCTCATACACTTTTGGCTTTTGGCTTATTTATTTGCTGTGTTTGCATTTTAGTTTCAATTAATTTTCCAAAATATAAAAAAAAAAAAAAAACAAAAAAAAAAAATATTTTTCTATTGTTTAAATTATTATTTTTTTTTTTAAATTTTTTTTGGGATA
>JBAMBR010000398.1:0-16964 GCA_037044475.1 Zaprionus obscuricornis | reverse complement strand
TGATACAACTGAAACCAGATTTGATTGCCAACACGCTTTGTTATGATCTTGGTTCGCCTTTCCTGCCTTTCAGTCAACGTAATTTCCGTTTGCCATTTGCAGGCAGCAATCAGTTGGCAGACATCGTGCAAAAATTAAGGGTACAATTTTAAAAATAAAATTGAATTCTATAATTTTAATTTCAATTTACAAAATTTCTTTTCTCAATTACTAGGGCTGCTTACTCAAATTTTGCAGCGTTCTTCTATAATCCACATGGTGGCAAGGAAGTGGCCATTGTGTGGAGACCTGCAACGGAATTCGCATCGAAGCCCTTCAAAGTTAACGAACTGCAAGCATGCTCACCCTGCTCTGATGGCAAAGTGCAAGACCCAAAGGGATACGCTGCTGGAAGATTTCAAATTATTGCTAAAAGATTTCTACTTACGTATTTGCACACCGGAGGAATTTAAACGTGAACAGCGAGCTAACAGCAAACCTAAGCGTTATTTTAATGAACAATTGGAAAACGGAAGTAACGCTAAGAAACCTCGAAAGAAAAAGGGACAAGGGATAGCAGTCGTTAAGAAGCGTCTGTTGACATGTAAACCTCTTAGTGGATTATGTTAGTTTAGTTAGTTGAAGTTTAAGACAAAGACAATTAGTATAAATAAAAAGTGAAACAAAAAAGTAACAATGTTAACAGAATATTTGGACATATAATTTTTATTCAACATTGCATTGTGATTGGAAGAATTATCTCTGAGTAATTCCTACTCCTCCATGTCTGAGCTAAAATTCCTAGTCGGATCGAAATAATGCTCAATAGCAACTTTCTTCTGCGACTCTGTGTTGCATGCTCGAGAAATTGTCTGCGGATTTGTCTGGCAACTGCAATGCGTCGTGTTCAAACAATTTTGCTGCTGCTGTTTTTGTTGTTGATATTTATTAAAGGCCTGGAGATCAGTAGTTGAAGTACCAGCAGTGTAAGTCAGCTGGAATGGCAACATTGTTCTGTAGTTCTGCGATCCCCATTTAATTTGATTGGCAATGCTAGCATAGATCGATGATTGATCCAGCCCAGTCGAAGTTCCCGTTTCGGCTATCCTTGGCGCATACAACTGGCAATAAGTGTATAAATTATTTAGTGCGTTAGACTGAATTCCGGGTGTGCCTATTGTTGCAGCGTTGCACAAGTCGGAAATGGGACTAATCTGCCCGTTAGGCAGCACGCGATTATAATTCAAGTGACGAATGTCCTCAACCCGCCTTACGTCCTGCTGGGTAAGCACATACAATTCATTTCCCATCACAATGGGAACTAAAATAAAACAAATTAATCAATTTCTTAAATATATGTAGATGTAATTGTATGTATAGTATCATTTTTAAAGTAAACTCACTGTGCACTGGAGGTGCTGCCTCTTCAGAGACTTGCATTTGTCGCGTAATTGTGGAATTGTTAGTCATTATGAGTTACTCAAATTTTGCATTAAAAATCTAAGAAATTGTTACATTTACTTAAAATTCTGTTTCTTTTTTCTGTTTTTTTTTTTTTTTCTTAATACATTAAACTGTAAATTTAAAATGACAGAGAGCGAAAAGCCTTCTGCAATTATATTTTAATACGAATTAAAGATGTTGATGTCATTTCTTGCAGTCTTAAAGTTGTTCATGCTAAAACTCAATTTTCGTCCGATTATGCCTTAGAAACATCTTAATATAACCTACAAACAATCGCCTGGCCAAAATTGATATAAACTTTGCAACAAATAAAAAAGATTCATAGTCAACTGTTAGCTATCCAGTAACTTGAATCTCACTATGTCATCATCCTGTAATTATTACCAGCCTGCAACATCAACTTAACTGAACCTCGTTGAGCTGGTGGAATCTAGATATTTTAATTTTTGTTTGTTGCAACACTACAACAAATTAGTACCAAGTATCTTATAGTTGACAATACTCGATTGTAACTTTTCTGAAATATTGTAATTGTAATTATTATTATTAAAATATTATCATGCACAAATAAATGTTTCTTAATTTTTCTTACTAAGGGTTATTACTTAAATTTAACGATTATCTTAGTTACATTGTATATTGTAATGATGAAATATTTTATTCTTATCATGTTAGTTTTCTACAATGTTAGTTTGAGACTATATATAGAGGTTTATTTTAAATTGATGTACTTTTATTCTTGTTATAATTTTATCAATTAAGAATTTTGATTATTGAAATTATTTATGGATTATAAATAGAAATGTAGAAAAAACTATTTGCAAAGTTTTTTTTTTTTATTTTTGCGTTATACAATTATTATATTTTTTCAAGAACTTTCATTATTAATGATTATTTTAAGATATATTACATGTTTGCAAAATGTCGGACCGTCTTTCAAGTAGCAAATGTAAGTTTATATTAAAGGTTCGAACGCTAACGTGCAAATGTAAATTTTCTTAATTATTTTTTGATAACGTATTTTCTTTTATTATTTAAAATTTTTTCTGTATTATATATAATTATTTAATTTTTGATAGTTTTGAAATATTGCCTTCAGTAGATACTCTTGCAACTTTGTTTCTTTGGTCTTAACAGAAAAAGGTGACAACTGAATATTGAATGCAATATAACTTGTGCTATATAGTATTTAAGTATTAAAGTATTAAAGAACTTTTATAAGCTCCAAATATAGTAATATATATTAAGTAATTCAATAAACATATAAGTAATATTTATACCCTTGCAAGGGCAAATCCTTCATATATAATAGTTGTGATAAGAATCAACCGACGAGTCAAATGGACCATGTCCGCCTGACCGAATGATGTTTATCTTCTTCAAAGTCTTTTAATGGCTTTTAATTTTCCAATGAAACTTGCAATATATAATTCTTATTACCATTAGTTAAGTCGGAACAAGACGGATTGGACTACAAAATTAATGAAATGTCATAGAAACGCTCAAGTAATAATTAAAATGCAAGGATATAAAAAAAAGTATGTTTTTACAGCTACCACATAAAAACAAAAAAAAAACTGGTTTAATTTTAAGATGGGAATTTCTTGTAAATTATAATTAAATTAACTAAAAATAATCAATTTAAGCGCCTTATCCTTCCCCGTAATCATACCAAAACTAGCTGCGCACAGACTCTTCTTTCAAATTCGAATTGATTACTACTGGACTTATGATATCCTTATCTTTAATACCAAAATCAGGATATAGTTTAGCAGTTTGACCTAATGGTGTGCAAATGCGACCAGAGAAATCCAAACGTTTATTTGATTGATTTCGCTCAGCAGAGCTGACCATGTCTAGCAATGAACTGCAAAGATTATATTGAACACAATTATATATTTTATTATATTATAGAAACAACTATTAAATGCTACTTACCGCTGACCGCAGCTAGACATGCGACGCTTACTGGCCTTTAAAAGGCTGCTGGAACTACTGCTGGGCATGTTGGGATCCAGGCGTTCGGGTGATAGTGGTGATTCTGTATAGGATCGCATATGAGCTACACCAGCCTCTGGTTTGTTAGGAACATCGCCATAAACAGCGCGTAAGCTTTGTAGGCTCTCCAGCAAATTCTTGTGGTGAGATGTCGAAGCGTTCAGCAGAATAAGCTGTTCTAGTTCTCTATAAAATAGACGATATTGTTCCTTGATTTTGTTCTGTTTTGGGCTACAAATGAGGAATTGGGGGGAATTTATTATTTATGTATTGTTAAATGCTATTCAAAATTACAATAAACACTTACCGTGCCGAAGAAGGTGTGCTGCCAATTAGTAATATTTCACCGCGTGATGCACTTTTGTACAGCTCATGGATTTGCTGCTGGCAGCGCACCTCGTCCTGTTTGTCCATGTCTTCTTTTATCAAAAGATGCAGGAAGTGTGGAAGCCAACTTAATTGGCGCTGCAAATTGAAAAGAATCGTACTGTTATTTGTCCTTGGAAAGTAACGTGGCAGTCGTCGCCACAAATGTTCACTCTGTGAACTCTTGGTCTTTGATTTTGCCTTCAGTGGCACCATGCGCGACATCTTAAGTAATTGCCCTAATTCAGCACAACGATAATCGGAGACACGTCCACCAGGTCCATCGCTAATCGAGGGCGCTTCGTCCATAGCAGAACGTGCGATTGACAGCGAGTGTACAAAGATTTCACCTCCACGAGCAGACAACATGTGGCTGGTTGTCTTAGACCCTGACTTGCGTGGCACCTCTAGCAGGACAGAGCGTCCATTTAGCAGAAAATTAATCAGACAGGAGCTCGGACGTGAAGTGACATCCACAGGTGTGACATTATACTGTCCAATGCAAGGCTGCAAATCGGCAGAGCCACATCCTCGGGGTGTGCACCATTTAAGTGTAACTGTTTCATAGGTGGTACCTGGCTTTATACTGGTCGGTAATGTAAAATCCGGTCCACAAACTTTTGTGTGAGCAGCGCGTTCGTGTAAAATTTCAACATCATAATTTGCGCTCGAATTAGCATTTTGCTCTTCCTTCATGGGTATGTTAGTTACCGTTGTACTAGCCAGATCATAATGACCCATAATGAGATGCAATAACTTGTCCGATATTTCTGGTGCATTCACCGTATGTATTTCCGCAACAAGCAGTGGTGAAATTTCCAAAAGTCCACGATTGGTAACCAATGATTCCACACCCAATGGCACAATGTTAAGAATAACCAAATGACAACGATCAATATGCAAACCCTTCTTGGAGGGTGGTGCAACCAACGCATTTTGTTGCATTAGTACTGTATTGAAAATGTCCTCTAAACCTTAAATTGGCAAATATAAATAATTTTATCATTATATAAAATTTATTCTCCAGTTCATTATCATTTTCCGGTTACTTACTTTTCATACTGGTGTTATCCCTTGCCGAAGTGATGCATATGACACGACCATCGTTGGGTATTTTTTTGCAACCGGCTTGAATCGCTAATATTTGCTCGTCTGTTGGCTCTGCTAGAGCCTCGATTGCAGCGCGTAGGCCATGTATGACGGAATAGTCTGAAGATTGAGGTATACTACGTGATGGAACACTTACCATCATCATTGCGTTTGAGACATGAGACATATTCTGTGTACTACCGCTCCATGTGTTCACTATATGTGCAGCCGTATCAGAGACAATGAAACGAACATGCTTTCTGCCCGGGAAAAGGTCCCACACAATGCGACAATACTCAATGGATGATTCAACAGCACAGGTCCATAAACTTTTGCTTAGCTGTGTACCAAGAATACCGGTCCCACCGGGAGTTTCCGGTATTGGCTTGCCTTTTAGATAATCCATCGATATATATTGTTCACTGGATATGCTAAAGTATCGAGTATGGTCTAATACGAATATAGTTTTTTGATTACGTTCAAACATTATTATTTTGTTTCGCTTATTAAAAAAAAATGCAACAACAGTGCAGAATTGAATAAATAATTTGTTTACAACAGCTGTTGTATTGCATAGTCAGAGATGGAAGTAATGGTTGCTTTAGACTGTGAAGCTTACAGTGACCTATCGATACTTAGCAAGTGGATGAAGACGTTCAAGGTAAAAAAATATAGATTATTCTGTTAGCATTGACATGAAATTCATATCAAGGTTAATTAATAGACATAAATAGTTTCTTTAAATTTTAACATTTTATACATATACCCAGACTTATTATTAAGAGTTATGAAATAATAAGACAATTTTTCTTATTCGCTAAAAAATACATCGATACATTGCACTTTGAAATAATCGCATAGATGTAAATAAAAACAACAAAAAAAATCGATGTGATTTAATTTCTTACATCACTACTAGAATCACGTTTTTTTTTTTTTAAATACATTTCGTGCTATTTTTTGACAAAATTACATTTTGAGTGGTTGTCAGTGTTATCAGTTGGTATAAAAGATCATAATGTCGTGGTTATTGGGTAGAAATCGTCAACAGCCAACGGAAATTGCTGGTGCCGATGGAGATGATAATTCGGGGAGTAAAACTGCCGGCGAACGTGGAGGTGATACCCAACTTACAAAGGCCGAACGGAAAGCAATGGAGGCGTATCGGTTTGACTCTTCAGCACTCGAACGTGCCGCAGATGCAGCCAAAACCCTGGAACGTTCTAGTAAGTGGTCCTATTTAACATAACATATTTCATCACCCTTTGCGTTCATTGCATAATCGACCGAAAACTGTGTGTGTATGCTAGTGCCAGTGTACATGAGTAGGTGCATGCGATTAACCTATTGAACCGTTACAGAACATGCGCGCGAAGCACTTGAATTGTCCAAAATGCAGGAAAGCACAAGACAACAGGAGTACAACACGAAGGTCAAGGAGTATGAGGCGCATATCGAACAGGCTAAGGTTGAGCAGAAGCGTATTGATCATGAGGAGCGCCGAAAGACGCTTATTGAAGAAACTAAGCAACAACAGCAGCGCGCCCAGTATCAGGATCAACTATCTCGCAGAAGATACGAAGATCAATTGGTTCAACAGCAACGAGTCCAGGAAGAAAATCTTCGAAAGCAGGAGGAAAGCGTTCAGCGTCAGGAGGCCATGCGTCGTCAAACTATTGAGCATGAGATTGAAATGAAGGAAAAGAATCGCTTGAAACTTCTTGAGCATGAATTGCGTGCCAAGGCTCGTGTGGATCGCGAGAATCGGGACATTAATCTGGAAAAGATTCGATTGAAGGCACAAGAGCATCGTACTACAGTCCTGGAGGGAATACGGTTTGTTTTTATTTTTATTTTTTTGTGCTATGACCACGGTCAAATAAAAGTTGTTTATGTATTTATCCATAGCACTGCTGGGTCAGTTATTGGCGCCGGTGCTGAGGCCATGCTAACTGACTGGGATAAGGTATTGACTGCTGCAGGTGGCTTGTCGTTACTTGCTTTGGGTGTCTACAGTGCCAAGGGTGCAACAGGAATCATATCGCGATATGTTGAGGCTCGTATTGGTAAACCCAACCTTGTGGGCGAAACATCACGTTTTGCACTTCTTGATGCAATTAAACATCCGATTAATTTCTTTAAACGTTTACGCGCCAAGCCCGCTGATGCCTTGAAAGGCGTTGTCTTAAACCCAAAGCTCGAAGAGAGATTACGTGACATTGCACTGGCAACGAAAAACACACGTATCAATCGTGGACTTTACCGCAATGTTTTAATGCATGGACCACCCGGTACTGGCAAAACCATGTTTGCTAAAAGGCTGGCCGAGCATTCGGGTATGGATTTTGCCATTATGACCGGTGGTGATGTTGCGCCAATGGGTAAGGATGGTGTCACGGCTATACACAAGGTTTTTGACTGGTCGAATACCTCAAGGCGCGGTCTCTTGCTCTTCGTGGACGAGGCAGATGCCTTTCTACGCAAACGGTCGTCAGAAAAAATATCCGAGGATTTACGTGCCGCTCTTAATGCTTTCCTTTATAGAACTTCTGAACAGAATCCAAAATTCATGCTTGTCCTGGCTTCCAATACACCGGAACAGTTCGATTATGCCATTAATGATCGTCTCGATGAAATGGTCGAATTTTCGCTGCCCGGCATTGATGAACGTGACAGATTGCTTCGTCTTTACTTTGATAAATACGTACTTCAACCAGCGTCAGAGGGTCTAAATAAGTGAGTATAAAGAAATTATTAAAATAATCCCAGAGTTTCATCATCACATTTCATATTGTGTAGGCGCTTCAAATTGAGCCAATTCAACTATATCGATACTTGCGTTAAAATGGCAGAGATGTGCGAAGGTATGTCGGGTCGTGAAATATCCAAACTTGGTGTATCCTGGCAAGCAGCTGTCTATGCTTCCGAAGATGGTACATTGACAGAGAAAATGATACTTGATAAATGCAAAGATGCCGTTCAGCAGCACAGACAGAAGGTAAGCTCCAAGCAGCTACCCACAAGATCAAATTAAAATTGAATCTCATCATTTCAATTAACTTTCTTTCAGATGGCCTGGTTATCCGAGCAGGAGCGTGCCGATCATAAGTCAATAACTGGATCTGAAGCACCCAAAGTACCATTAAATCTCACTGCTAACAAACTGTGAGCTTAAGATCTGTTTGATCGAATCTGCCTCTTGACTTGCATTCAAAATTTGTTTAGTTCTTAAGTGTAAACACGCAGCGCGTTTTTTCGGTCGACCGATTCTTCAGTGTGTGTAGATGTACTATATCTATGTATGTGTTTGCACATGCATTTACTCTATTGTACAAAAACAATATTATTGCTTATAGATACAATTAAGTTTGACTTTCTTATAATTGTATAACATAATATAGCTATATACATCTTGATCGTCTTTATTGACGCTCAAAAACTGTTGAATTTGCAGAATAACTGAATAACGTTTTGAAAGTAGTTTCCATCTACTTATTATGCCAATTAATTGCTTTTAAGCGATTTCCAACTGGTCGCACCAACATTGTGAGAGATTTATATTAAACTTCTCGTTGGGCGCTGCCATGAATTTCAAAAATTTAGCCAGTGTTTTCCTAAATGATTGTTCGTAATAAAAAAAATAAGTAATTGTTACTAAAGTTTTATATTTTACGTAATTTATTTAAGGGAAAGGATATAAATTTTAGTTAGTAACCAAAGAATGAAATGATGAGATAATCACGGTTTATTTATATATTTTTTATTACGAACAATCATTTAGGAAAACACTGGCTAAATTTTTGAAATTCATGGCAGCGCCCAACGAGAAGTTTAATATAAATCTCTCACAATGTTGGTGCGACCAGTTGGAAATCGCTTAAAAGCAATTAATTGGCATAATAAGTAGATGGAAACTACTTTCAAAACGTTATTCAGTTATTCTGCAAATTCAACAGTTTTTGAGCGTCAATAAAGACGATCAAGATGTATATAGCTATATTATGTTATACAATTATAAGAAAGTCAAACTTAATTGTATCTATAAGCAATAATATTGTTTTTGTACAATAGAGTAAATGCATGTGCAAACACATACATAGATATAGTACATCTACACACACTGAAGAATCGGTCGACCGAAAAAACGCGCTGCGTGTTTACACTTAAGAACTAAACAAATTTTGAATGCAAGTCAAGAGGCAGATTCGATCAAACAGATCTTAAGCTCACAGTTTGTTAGCAGTGAGATTTAATGGTACTTTGGGTGCTTCAGATCCAGTTATTGACTTATGATCGGCACGCTCCTGCTCGGATAACCAGGCCATCTGAAAGAAAGTTAATTGAAATGATGAGATTCAATTTTAATTTGATCTTGTGGGTAGCTGCTTGGAGCTTACCTTCTGTCTGTGCTGCTGAACGGCATCTTTGCATTTATCAAGTATCATTTTCTCTGTCAATGTACCATCTTCGGAAGCATAGACAGCTGCTTGCCAGGATACACCAAGTTTGGATATTTCACGACCCGACATACCTTCGCACATCTCTGCCATTTTAACGCAAGTATCGATATAGTTGAATTGGCTCAATTTGAAGCGCCTACACAATATGAAATGTGATGATGAAACTCTGGGATTATTTTAATAATTTCTTTATACTCACTTATTTAGACCCTCTGACGCTGGTTGAAGTACGTATTTATCAAAGTAAAGACGAAGCAATCTGTCACGTTCATCAATGCCGGGCAGCGAAAATTCGACCATTTCATCGAGACGATCATTAATGGCATAATCGAACTGTTCCGGTGTATTGGAAGCCAGGACAAGCATGAATTTTGGATTCTGTTCAGAAGTTCTATAAAGGAAAGCATTAAGAGCGGCACGTAAATCCTCGGATATTTTTTCTGACGACCGTTTGCGTAGAAAGGCATCTGCCTCGTCCACGAAGAGCAAGAGACCGCGCCTTGAGGTATTCGACCAGTCAAAAACCTTGTGTATAGCCGTGACACCATCCTTACCCATTGGCGCAACATCACCACCGGTCATAATGGCAAAATCCATACCCGAATGCTCGGCCAGCCTTTTAGCAAACATGGTTTTGCCAGTACCGGGTGGTCCATGCATTAAAACATTGCGGTAAAGTCCACGATTGATACGTGTGTTTTTCGTTGCCAGTGCAATGTCACGTAATCTCTCTTCGAGCTTTGGGTTTAAGACAACGCCTTTCAAGGCATCAGCGGGCTTGGCGCGTAAACGTTTAAAGAAATTAATCGGATGTTTAATTGCATCAAGAAGTGCAAAACGTGATGTTTCGCCCACAAGGTTGGGTTTACCAATACGAGCCTCAACATATCGCGATATGATTCCTGTTGCACCCTTGGCACTGTAGACACCCAAAGCAAGTAACGACAAGCCACCTGCAGCAGTCAATACCTTATCCCAGTCAGTTAGCATGGCCTCAGCACCGGCGCCAATAACTGACCCAGCAGTGCTATGGATAAATACATAAACAACTTTTATTTGACCGTGGTCATAGCACAAAAAAATAAAAATAAAAACAAACCGTATTCCCTCCAGGACTGTAGTACGATGCTCTTGTGCCTTCAATCGAATCTTTTCCAGATTAATGTCCCGATTCTCGCGATCCACACGAGCCTTGGCACGCAATTCATGCTCAAGAAGTTTCAAGCGATTCTTTTCCTTCATTTCAATCTCATGCTCAATAGTTTGACGACGCATGGCCTCCTGACGCTGAACGCTTTCCTCCTGCTTTCGAAGATTTTCTTCCTGGACTCGTTGCTGTTGAACCAATTGATCTTCGTATCTTCTGCGAGATAGTTGATCCTGATACTGGGCGCGCTGCTGTTGTTGCTTAGTTTCTTCAATAAGCGTCTTTCGGCGCTCCTCATGATCAATACGCTTCTGCTCAACCTTAGCCTGTTCGATATGCGCCTCATACTCCTTGACCTTCGTGTTGTACTCCTGTTGTCTTGTGCTTTCCTGCATTTTGGACATGTTCTGTAACGGTTCAAAGGTTAATCGCATGCACCTACTATGTACACTGGCACTAGCATACACACAAGTTTTCGGTCGATTATGCAATGAACGCAAAGGGTGATGAAATATGTTATGTTAAATAGGACCACTTACTAGAACGTTCCAGGGTTTTGGCTGCATCTGCGGCACGTTCGAGTGCTGAAGAGTCAAACCGATACGCCTCCATTGCTTTCCGTTCGGCCTTTGTAAGTTGGGTATCACCTCCACGTTCGCCGGCAGTTTTACTCCCCGAATTATCATCTCCATCGGCACCAGCAATTTCCGTTGGCTGTTGACGATTTCTACCCAATAACCACGACATTATGATCTTTTATACCAACTGATAACACTGACAACCACTCAAAATGTAATTTTGTCAAAAAATAGCACGAAATGTATTTAAAAAAAAAAAAACGTGATTCTAGTAGTGATGTAAGAAATTAAATCACATCGATTTTTTTTGTTGTTTTTATTTACATCTATGCGATTATTTCAAAGTGCAATGTATCGATGTATTTTTTAGCGAATAAGAAAAATTGTCTTATTATTTCATAACTCTTAATAATAAGTCTGGGTATATGTATAAAATGTTAAAATTTAAAGAAACTATTTATGTCTATTAATTAACCTTGATATGAATTTCATGTCAATGCTAACAGAATAATCTATATTTTTTTACCTTGAACGTCTTCATCCACTTGCTAAGTATCGATAGGTCACTGTAAGCTTCACAGTCTAAAGCAACCATTACTTCCATCTCTGACTATGCAATACAACAGCTGTTGTAAACAAATTATTTATTCAATTCTGCACTGTTGTTGCATTTTTTTTTTAATAAGCGAAACAAAATAATAATGTTTGAACGTAATCAAAAAACTATATTCGTATTAGACCATACTCGATACTTTAGCATATCCAGTGAACAATATATATCGATGGATTATCTAAAAGGCAAGCCAATACCGGAAACTCCCGGTGGGACCGGTATTCTTGGTACACAGCTAAGCAAAAGTTTATGGACCTGTGCTTTGAATCATCCATTGAGTATTGTCGCATTGTTGGACTTTTGGGCAGAAAGCATGTTGTTTTCCTCATACATGGCCTACGCGCTGCAATCGAGGCTCTGCGACCAACAGACGAGCAATTTGCGATTCAAGCCGGTTGAAATCCCAACGATGGTGTGCATCTTCGGCAAGGGATAACACCAGTATGAAAAGTAAGTAACCGGAAAATGATAATGAACTGGAGAATAAATTTTATATAATGATAAAATTATTTATATTTGCCAATTTAAGGTTTAGAGGACATTTTCATACAGTACTAATGCAACAAAATGCGTTGGTTGCACCACCCTCCAAGAAGGGTTTGCATATTGATCGTGTCATTTGGTTATTCTTAACATTGTGCCATTGGGTGTGGAATCATTGGTTACCAATCGTGGACTTTTGGAAATTTCACCACTGCTTGTTGCGGAAATACATACGGTGAATGCACCAGAAATATCGGACAAGTTATTGCATCTCATTATGGGTCATTATGATCTGGCTAGTACAACGGTAACTAACATACCCATGAAGGAAGAGCAAAATGCTAATTCGAGCGCAAATTATGATGTTGAAATTTTACACGAACGCGCTGCTCACACAAAAGTTTGTGGACCGGATTTTACATTACCGACCAGTATGGTGCACACCCCGAGGATGTGGCTCTGCCGATTTGCAGCCTTGCATTGGACAGTATAATGTCACACCTGTGGATGTCACTTCACGTCCGAGCTCCTGTCTGATTAATTTTCTGCTAAATGGACGCTCTGTCCTGCTAGAGGTGCCACGCAAGTCAGGGTCTAAGACAACCAGCCACATGTTGTCTGCTCGTGGAGGTGAAATCTTTGTACACTCGCTGTCAATCGCACGTTCTGCTATGGACGAAGCGCCCTCGATTAGCGATGGACCTGGTGGACGTGTCTCCGATTATCGTTGTGCTGAATTAGGGCAATTACTTAAGATGTCGCGCATGGTGCCACTGAAGGCAAAATCAAAGACCAAGAGTTCACAGAGTGAACATTTGTGGCGACGACTGCCACGTTACTTTCCAAGGACAAATAACAGTACGATTCTTTTCAATTTGCAGCGCCAATTAAGTTGGCTTCCACACTTCCTGCATCTTTTGATAAAAGAAGACATGGACAAACAGGACGAGGTGCGCTGCAGCAGCAAATCCATGAGCTGTACAAAAGTGCATCACGCGGTGAAATATTACTAATTGGCAGCACACCTTCTTCGGCACGGTAAGTGTTTATTGTAATTTTGAATAGCATTTAACAATACATAAATAATAAATTCCCCCCAATTCCTCATTTGTAGCCCAAAACAGAACAAAATCAAGGAACAATATCGTCTATTTTATAGAGAACTAGAACAGCTTATTCTGCTGAACGCTTCGACATCTCACCACAAGAATTTGCTGGAGAGCCTACAAAGCTTACGCGCTGTTTATGGCGATGTTCCTAACAAACCAGAGGCTGGTGTAGCTCATATGCGATCCTATACAGAATCACCACTATCACCCGAACGCCTGGATCCCAACATGCCCAGCAGTAGTTCCAGCAGCCTTTTAAAGGCCAGTAAGCGTCGCATGTCTAGCTGCGGTCAGCGGTAAGTAGCATTTAATAGTTGTTTCTATAATATAATAAAATATATAATTGTGTTCAATATAATCTTTGCAGTTCATTGCTAGACATGGTCAGCTCTGCTGAGCGAAATCAATCAAATAAACGTTTGGATTTCTCTGGTCGCATTTGCACACCATTAGGTCAAACTGCTAAACTATATCCTGATTTTGGTATTAAAGATAAGGATATCATAAGTCCAGTAGTAATCAATTCGAATTTGAAAGAAGAGTCTGTGCGCAGCTAGTTTTGGTATGATTACGGGGAAGGATAAGGCGCTTAAATTGATTATTTTTAGTTAATTTAATTATAATTTACAAGAAATTCCCATCTTAAAATTAAACCAGTTTTTTTTTTGTTTTTATGTGGTAGCTGTAAAAACATACTTTTTTTTATATCCTTGCATTTTAATTATTACTTGAGCGTTTCTATGACATTTCATTAATTTTGTAGTCCAATCCGTCTTGTTCCGACTTAACTAATGGTAATAAGAATTATATATTGCAAGTTTCATTGGAAAATTAAAAGCCATTAAAAGACTTTGAAGAAGATAAACATCATTCGGTCAGGCGGACATGGTCCATTTGACTCGTCGGTTGATTCTTATCACAACTATTATATATGAAGGATTTGCCCTTGCAAGGGTATAAATATTACTTATATGTTTATTGAATTACTTAATATATATTACTATATTTGGAGCTTATAAAAGTTCTTTAATACTTTAATACTTAAATACTATATAGCACAAGTTATATTGCATTCAATATTCAGTTGTCACCTTTTTCTGTTAAGACCAAAGAAACAAAGTTGCAAGAGTATCTACTGAAGGCAATATTTCAAAACTATCAAAAATTAAATAATTATATATAATACAGAAAAAATTTTAAATAATAAAAGAAAATACGTTATCAAAAGATAATTAAGAAAATTTACATTTGCACGTTAGCGTTCGAACCTTTAATATAAACTTACATTTGCTACTTGAAAGACGGTCCGACATTTTGCAAACATGTAATATATCTTAAAATAATCATTAATAATGAAAGTTCTTGAAAAAATATAATAATTGTATAACGCAAAAATAAAAAAAAAAAACTTTGCAAATAGTTTTTTCTACATTTCTATTTATAATCCATAAATAATTTCAATAATCAAAATTCTTAATTGATAAAATTATAACAAGAATAAAAGTACATCAATTTAAAATAAACCTCTATATATAGTCTCAAACTAACATTGTAGAAAACTAACATGATAAGAGTAAAATATTTCATCATTACAATATACAATGTAACTAAGATAATCGTTAAATTGAAGTAATAACCCTTAGTAAGAAAAATTAAGAAACATTTATTTGTGCATGATAATATTTTAATAATAATAATTACAATTACAATATTTCAGAAAAGTTACAATCGAGTATTGTCAACTATAAGATACTTGGTACTAATTTGTTGTAGTGTTGCAACAAACAAAAATTAAAATATCTAGATTCCACCAGCTCAACGAGGTTCAGTTAAGTTGATGTTGCAGGCTGGTAATAATTACAGGATGATGACATAGTGAGATTCAAGTTACTGGATAGCTAACAGTTGACTATGAATCTTTTTTATTTGTTGCAAAGTTTATATCAATTTTGGCCAGGCGATTGTTTGTAGGTTATATTAAGATGTTTCTAAGGCATAATCGGACGAAAATTGAGTTTTAGCATGAACAACTTTAAGACTGCAAGAAATGACATCAACATCTTTAATTCGTATTAAAATATAATTGCAGAAGGCTTTTCGCTCTCTGTCATTTTAAATTTACAGTTTAATGTATTAAGAAAAAAAAAAAAAAACAGAAAAAAGAAAAAAGAAACAGAATTTTAAGTAAATGTAACAATTTCTTAGATTTTTAATGCAAAATTTGAGTAACTCATAATGACTAACAATTCCACAATTACGCGACAAATGCAAGTCTCTGAAGAGGCAGCACCTCCAGTGCACAGTGAGTTTACTTTAAAAATGATACTATACATACAATTACATCTACATATATTTAAGAAATTGATTAATTTGTTTTATTTTAGTTCCCATTGTGATGGGAAATGAATTGTATGTGCTTACCCAGCAGGACGTAAGGCGGGTTGAGGACATTCGTCACTTGAATTATAATCGCGTGCTGCCTAACGGGCAGATTAGTCCCATTTCCGACTTGTGCAACGCTGCAACAATAGGCACACCCGGAATTCAGTCTAACGCACTAAATAATTTATACACTTATTGCCAGTTGTATGCTCCAAGGATAGCCGAAACGGGAACTTCGACTGGGCTGGATCAATCATCGATCTATGCTAGCATTGCCAATCAAATTAAATGGGGATCGCAGAACTACAGAACAATGTTGCCATTCCAGCTGACTTACACTGCTGGTACTTCAACTACTGATCTCCAGGCCTTTAATAAATATCAACAACAAAAACAGCAGCAGCAAAATTGTTTGAACACGACGCATTGCAGTTGCCAGACAAATCCGCAGACAATTTCTCGAGCATGCAACACAGAGTCGCAGAAGAAAGTTGCTTTTGAGCATTATTTCGATCCGACTAGGAATTTTAGCTCAGACATGGAGGAGTAGGAATTACTCAGACATAATTCTTCCAATCACAATGCAATGTTGAATAAAAATTATATGTCAAAATATTCTGTTAACATTGTTACTTTTTTGTTTCACTTTTTATTTATACTAATTGTCTTTGTCTTAAACTTCAACTAACTAAACTAACATAATCCACTAAGAGGTTTACATGTCAACAGACGCTTCTTAACGACTGCTATCCCTTGTCCCTTTTTCTTTCGAGGTTTCTTAGCGTTACTTCCGTTTTCCAATTGTTCATTAAAATAACGCTTAGGTTTGCTGTTAGCTCGCTGTTCACGTTTAAATTCCTCCGGTGTGCAAATACGTAAGTAGAAATCTTTTAGCAATAATTTGAAATCTTCCAGCAGTGTATCCCTTTGCACTTGCACTTTGCCATTAGAGCAGGGTGAGCATGCTTGCAGTTCGTTAACTTTGAAGGGCTTCGATGCGAATTCCGTTGCAGGTCTCCACACAATGGCCACTTCCTTGCCACCATGTGGATTATAGAAGAACGCTGCAAAATTTGAGTAAGCAGCCTAATAATGAGAAAAGAAATTTTGTAAATTGAAATTAAAATTAATACAATTTTAAAAATAAAATTGTACCCTTAATTTTTGCACGATGTCTGCCAACTGATTGCTGCCTGCAAATGGCAAACGGAAATTACGTTGACTGAAAGGCAGGAAAGGCGAACCAAGATCATAACAAAGCGTGTTGGCAATCAAATCTGGTTTCAGTTGTATCAC